>VCAZ01000001.1:4668096-4863096 GCA_005784505.1 Bagarius yarrelli
AATCACTCTCCAGTGACGAGTCATTTCTCATTAAAGTCAAGCTAAATTATCAGGCTTGAATTAAGAGGCTTTTAAAAAGGAGAGATGTATCATGCATGTGGATATGCATAAACATGACCGAGGAGCTTAAGTAGAAAATGAGATCTGATGGCGTACTGAAGACGAGCCCGTGCTCGGAATGCGTTTCAATTTAAATATTCATATCATTATAATACTGAGGAATATGTAACGGGCGTATGATATTTTATTGAGCAGGGTTTAAAAATGAATGCTGTCCCTACTTCTTAATAAAAATCCGGTCCGAGCTCTTAGTAGTCAGACTGAAGTCATCTTTTTTTTTGCTGCCACTCCAGTCAGGGCTGCCACAGGTCCTTAGGTACTTACACACACACACGCACACACACACACATACACGCCTACTATAGGCAAGCTTTCAAGAGACCCTTGACTTCCAGAGTAGTATTTGCTTTGCTTTGAATCTTTGCTTTGTTTTGTGTGTTTTTTTGAAAATCACTGACTGAGACTCAGATGCACGCTGAGTACACACACACAGACACACACACACACACCTACACACCTTTCATTATATGCGCATCCACAGCCGTGTGTCTCTTAAGGCATACAGCACTAGCTGGCATTTCTTTTAGCTGGCTGGTCATTATAAGAAGAAGTGTGACTCGGGTGTGAGGCACTGATTGTGTAGGAACACAGGCTGATCCGTTGTGTGCTGTCGGATGTGACAGCTGTCAGTATCTGGCCCTGTTCGCCTCATTTTCACTGGCTTTGTCAGCTATCACTTACACTGCATCCGAGATCTGGAAAAATAGGTTTAAAAAAAAAACGGTTGTGAAGTATCACCTAGAGGGTGTAGGAGTGTAATTAGCATTTATTGTGCGTCGGTAAGATTTATTTTTAAATTGGAGACATAATTTTATCATTTCTATCTACATCTATCTATTTATTGTTTTGGTTTTTTTTTTTTTTTTTTTTGGTGTATGTAGTCATGTAAAAGATTGATAACAGATTTGATAATGAATTTAATTTCAATAATAATTTCAGAACTGATTATCTTGTTATAATAAGTTCATTCATCTACGGAATTATACATAATACGACACGCAGCGAATGCTTTTTAGAACAGTTCGAGCATTAATAGGGTTTAACCGGCAAGTAAAATACAAAACAAAATAAAGAAAATTTAAAAAAAAGGGAAATGTTCAAAAATATATATATAAGTAAAGCAGGTAAAGCATATGATCAGTAGTATTTAAATAGAGTATATATACATATAACAGTAAGGCAGATTATAGTAATAAAACATAGTCTACATAAATAAAGTAGAATATTGGGGTTATTGACTTGCGCTTTATTAAATATGGAAATAAAATAATAGTTTGATCTCTTGCCTCTCACGTCATACTATGTATGATTTTAGTTTTCCAAGCGATGTTTGAGTTACAGTTTGTACCAGCCGATGTCTGTGATTTAATGTACTAACATCTCCGTGTTTATCACCATGTCTTTGGTTTAAATGAAGCCGTTTGCAGAAGATTAATGTTAAAAAAAATAAATACATGTAAAGGAATTATTTCACACAGGAGTTAATTTTTTTTTAATTACTCACCCTTGTGTTGTTTCAAACACACTGTAACATGTATATGTTAACGATATTTGAGGGGTCCTTGGTTCTTCGATAGACAACAAGGTAACTACCACCTTTAAGCCCTAGAGAAGTACAGAAATGATCAACATCAGTGACTCAACTGTAAAGTTAAGAAGCAACAAAAATATAGTTTTTGCGCAAAAAAAACCCTAATAAATACTTTATTACATATTTTTGTCTCTACTGCGTCGCATTTGGACGTGCATTTAGGAGTACATTTACATTTACAGCATTTGGCAGACACCCTTATCCAGAGCAACTTACATTATATCATTAATACAACTGAGCAACCGGGGGTTAGGCGGCCTTACTCAGGAGCCCAGCAGGGGTGGCTTGGTGGCTCTTCGAGTTGACCTTTTACAGCCTTTTTGGTGTGTTTGTACGATTATTGTGTGTCGTAGTGTATGAGCCGATCTCTGCAAAATCCTGCTAAAGTGTTTATGATAATATGTTGTCCATGTTAAATATAGAGTGAAGATCTTTTAGAAATAGAACTACAATTAAAGAACATGACTGCACTCCGCTTACAGAACATCATCAGATCTCATGCAGAAGCAAGGGGTTGTGTAAACACACACACATTTTCTCTAAGTGAGTTTGAAAGGAAATAAAAAGTTCTTTCTAGTAACATTTTTTGTTGGTTTTGTCTTTGACACTATATTGAATCAGTAGCAATAGTAGTAAAGGTAGTGGGGGCAGTAGTGATAGCAAAAGTCATACAAGTGCTAGTAGTAGTAGTAGTAGCAGTACTAATAGTAGCATTTACAGTTGTGGTAGTTACAGTAGTAGTAGTGGTAGTGGTAATGATAATAGCAGTAGCAGTAGTAATATTTATGGCAGTAGCCATAGTAGTAATAGTGATATTAATAGCAGTTGTAGTAATAGTTACAATATTAGCAGTCATAGTAGTAGTTTTAATGATAATAGTAGTAGTGTAAATAGTCACAGTAGTAGCAGCACTAGTAGTAGTAGTTACAGTACTAGTAGTGGTAGTGGTAATGATAATAGCAGTAGCAGTAGTAATATTTATGGCAGTAGCCATAGTAGTAATAGTGAAATTAATAGCAGTTTTAGTAATAGTTACAATATTAGCAGTCGTAGTAGTAGTTTTAATGATAATAGTAGTAGTGTAAATAGTCACAGTAGTAGCATCACTAGTAGTAGTAGTAGTTACAGTACTAGTAGTGGTAGTGGTAATGATAATAGCAGTAGCAGTAGTAATATTTATGGCAGTAGCCATAGTAGTAATAGTGATATTAATAGCAGTTGTAGTAATAGTTACAATATTAGCAGTCATAGTAGTAGTTTTAATGATAATAGTAGTAGTGTAAATAGTCACAGTAGTAGCAGCACTAGTAGTAGTAGTAGTTACAGTACTAGTAGTGGTAGTGGTAATGATAATAGCAGTAACAGTAGTAATATTTATGGCAGTAGCCATAGTAGTAATAGTGATATTAATAGCAGTTTTAGTAATAGTTACAATATTAGCAGTAGTAGTAGTAGTTTTAATGATAGTAATAGTAGTGTAAATAGTCACAGTAGTAGCGGCACTAGTAGTAGTAGTTACAGTAGTAGTAGTGGTACTAGTACTAGTAATAGTAGTAAAAGTAGTGGTAATAATGATAGTAGCAGTGATATTAGTAATAATGATAGTAGTAGCCGTAGTAGTAATGGTGATATAAATAGCAGTAGTAGTAATAGTTACAATAGTAGCAGTAGTTATATTAGCAGTACTAGTAGTAGTAGTAATAGTGGTAATGATAATAGCAGTAACAGTGGTAATAGTGATAGAAGTAGCCATAGTAGTAATAGTGATAATAATAGCAGTAGTAATAATAGTTACAATAGCAGCAGTAGTTATATTAGCAGTACTAGTAGTAGTAACAGTAGTAGTGTGTATTTGAGTGCATATTAAAAACTTTTGGTATTTTAATCTCGATAAGACTTTCTGGTCAGATAAATAAAGGTAAATAAAATACAGCAGCAGTAATAATATCTAGTAACGGTGATAGTAGTGGCAGCAGTATTAGTGATACTTTAAGTATTTTTAATATTACCTTCTGCTTTAGTATCATGTCACACGGTCTTTCGAGTGTGTGATTTTTGTCCGCTATGTTAAAAACCGTATAGTGAAATCCTACTTTACACATAAAACAGCCAACATCTTTTTGTCTCATCATTCAGTGTGTTTTACCTGTGACCGTTCCATGTTCCTCTCTATCTGTAGATCATCACACCTTAATGCAGTGCTAATATCTGCTCAGAGAGGAAGAAAGACAGAAAATAGAAGGGGAGGAGGTGAAAATAAATTGCATTCCCCTCCTAACAGGGAGCCCTCACTAATTATGCTGTTTGAGGACTTGCAGAAGCAAAGGCTGCTAAAAGGACCTGCGCTTAGTGAACCCTGAGAGCGGGGCTTCTTCCTGAGCCCAGCCGAGCTCCGCTGCCCCACTTCCTGTCGTTAATTATCTTTTGTTTGCCCTTGATAATCCGTAGCCCGCCGTGCCCATAATGAAGGATCTGAATCATCAGTAAGAGGAAAAAAACAATGGCATTGTCATCACCACATCATCAGCGCATTATAAATAATGAATGAAACGTGCATTAAGCAGCGAGAGGCAGAGTTTATGAAAATGACTTGTGTGAATAGATTAAATTACAACTATTATTACTTCCTCCTTTTGATGTAGTGCATCAGAGTAATTACAAAGTTGTAAAAAAATTATTAAAGAGGAGGATTCTATCCTTTAGTTGTGTTTAAAATACAAAAAAAAAATAGATGGTGGCATTATGGAGGAATTGTGGTGTTCATTTAAACAATATTTTCTTAGAAACATTTAACATGTTCACGAAGAGATCATTAGGATAAGAATTATGCAGTTATTTTTTTTTTCTTTGGGTAAAAAGGCAATATGAGGTCATTGGTGTGTGTGTGTGTGTGTGTGTGTGTGTGAGAGAGAGAGAGAGAGAGAGAGAGCGTCACACTGTATAAAATCCGGGCTGTGATAATCTATCTATTATAAGTCACCTATTGCTGTACCTTTTTGTCCCTGATGTCAGTTTATGATCTCCATAAATCTGTTGCTTAAACTTATCAAGTTGCAACATTAGATGCTGCTGGATCATTAGTTTACAACCCCACACAATACCAGAGCTGGTTAGGAATCGCACATTCATAAATCAGTTTTTTAGGTCTACACCATTACAAAGGCTCCTTACAACATGACTGTAAATCCTTTCACATGCCCACACTCGGGCTCTCATATATCAGTCCTTCTGCACAATGATATGCAGGTGTAATGTGCATGTTACTCGAGTACCTGGGATTGTCTCCAAGTTCTGTGTAAATGATGTACTAAATGATACAGAAAACTGATAGATAGATAGATAGATAGATAGATAGATAGATAGATAGATAGATAGATAGATAGATAGATAGATAGATAGATGCATGAACGGTTGCATAGATAGACAAACAGACAGATGGATGCATAGATACACAGACGGACAGACAGACAGACAGACAGACAGACAGATAGATAGATAGATAGATAGATAGATAGATAGATAGATAGATAGATAGATAGATAGATAGATGAATTTAAAAAATGGATTGATAAATAGATGAATTGGATGGACTGGGGATGGACCGATAAAGGAATAGATGGATGGATGGATGGATGGATGGATGGATGGATGGACGGACGGATTAAAAAATGGATAAATAGTTGAATGAATGGATAAATTCAATAGATAAATAGATAGATAGCTTAATGATGGATGGATGATTAAATAGATAATATAATGAATAAACAGGATGTATGGAGGGAAGGATAAATAGACAGATGGCTTAATGTTAGATGGACGAGTGGATGGATAAATAATTGGATGGATGGGGTAGATAAATGGATGGATTGACGGCGCTGTGAAATGTAAAAATACATTTTCATATCCTGCTCAATAAATTCTACCGAGTTTGTATGTAAAACTGATTAGATGTTAATTAGAATATCTATACATTCTCAAATGAATCTTCATGTAACTACCTCTTTGTGTGTGTGTGTGTGTGTGTGTGCGTGCAAGGGTCTAAAAGAGATGAACGAAATGTAGTGGATGCTGACGTTTTCTCATTTGTTCATGGAAGTTTTCAAACTGTGGCTATGATGTTATTACTTGTCGGCAGCATCGTGCTGGTGTAATGTGCTATTTGCCATGCCAAGCCTGGGCTTCGCAGATGGAAATTAAGGGGGAAATTGCCACTAACTACTCAATTACAGCGCTTGATGGTTGTGCTGACCTCAGTTGGCAGCAGTGGCAACACCGGGCCAATCATGTCGCGCAGATGGCATTAAATTAGAATAGGAAAAAGAGGACGACTGCACATATCTATCGCACAAAGACATTTGAATTACCTCTGCTTTGCTCGGGCTTTATATTGGACAATTAGGTGCAGCGATGGGATTTTATGCGATATTTTGAAGGCAATGTGCAGATTGGATTCAGATCTGTGGAAAGGCGAGCTGTAGAGAATTGGCTCTGGGTTTATAATCGCTCAATTAAAGACTTTTTTTTTCAATACTTTTAGAATTTTGACCTAATAATAATAATAATAATAATAAAGCTGAAAAGGTAGTGAATCCTACACTGACTTTTATAAATAACAGATACCCAAATACCCAGGAGAGGTTTGAGCATCTTATTTTAATCGAAATCAATGATAGATGTCAGTATTGAATTTCTACATTCCCAGCCAGACATTTGTTTGTATTCTACCCATAGTGTAGATTACATCATGATCTGTATATACACCATATATTATTTATATCCAAATTCTGTGTAAGGAGGAAAAAAAAAATTACAATTATTGAAGCCACTGGACTGATTAATTCCATTGAATTTCTGTCTGTAGTCCTGAATAAAACACCATAATTTAAAGCTCAGAACTTTAATCTAAGTTGATGAAATGACTTTGTGATAAGCGGTCGAATTTAGTTATTGTGCATTATCTGTTTTTTATTGTATGTGTGTGTGTGTGTGTGTCTGTGTCCGGGTCTGTCCTTTTGGGTACCTAAAAATGTTTTGGTGTGCGAGGGCATAGGTGTGTGCATGTGTGTATGTGTGTGTAACAAATCAACTTCTTGAGCTTATAAAACAAATCCAGTGTCAAAGAAGTTCTTTTATATATTTGATCAATTCAATGCCACATGTGTCCCTCACCCACGCTCGTCCTGCCCATCTGTTTCAGCAGCTGTTTTTAATGATATTATTGGATTGTTTTCTTATACATGAATTCAATTACATTTTAATAGCATTTTTTTAGCAGTCTGTTAAATATTGACTTAAATATTTTGAGGTTTTGGATATTTTAATTCAATCTGGTGTAAAATACCAACAATATAAAGGGTTTTTCGGTAAGTTGTTTTTACAAAAATTTTACATATAGATGTTTTTAGGCATAAAACATATTGCAAAATTATGTCAATTCCAAAAGCACTGACTAAAATGCACATTTTATACATTATTGATTTATTTTTCAATTTATTTTTACATTCTTAACAATAGAAGATCATCTAAGAACATCTCACAAAATATTTCATTCATCTTCTAAACCTACTTATTTCCTAATTTGGCTCACGGGGATCTGCTGGAGTCTTCTCTGAAAGGGTGAAAGGCAGGATTGGTACACCCTGGACAGGTCGCCAGTCCATCACAAGGCCACACACACACACACACACACACATACTCACTCTTACGGGCAATGTACAATCACCAATCATCCTAACATACATGTTTTTGAACTGTGGGAGAAAACCGGAGAACCGGGAGTAAACCCACACAAGCACAGCGAGAACATGCAACTTCACACAGAAAGAGCCCTGCAGGGGAATCAAACCCGGGACCTTCTTGCTGTGAGGCCCCAAAAAGGCAAATATAATATTGCGTGACAGATAGTTAAAACTCTATAAAAAACAAGATGTGGTTTTTGAAATGCAAAATAATCTCTTCTTCAAAGGTTATACCATTTCATTTAATACAATTTAGTTAATTTAACTTTAATAAATAAAACAAAAATAAAAAAAAAACTTTAATAAATAAAATAATTAACTTTAAAACAATAAATACAATAGATATGAAAATTTTAGCAGTATTTTTTTTTCAGAGAATTTTGCGCCTCAAAAGCCGCATGTTGTGCCAGGCTCTGTAAATAGGTACAGTGAGTGGTACCCCACCAGGACACCAGAGGGCAACCCTGGGACTTTGGGCGTGTGTGGATGATTGCCATGTGCTCTGTCTTTAATCCCGTCATTGGTTAATTGGCCCCTCATTGTGTCTAGGTACCTGTTTCCGTAGTTAAGTGTATATGTCTTTGTCTTGATTGGTCAGTGTGTTGTCAGCAATGCAAGCTTCTAACTGTTCCAAGATTTGTGTGTGTGGTAATGCTAATAGTCTGCTAAAGCTATGCTAGTTCCTTTGATTGTCTCCTAGTTTAGTAGACCAGTTCTTTATTTTTTTTTATTAGTTTTTTTGTTTGTTAACCGTTATTCCAACGTTCAAGATTAGGATTGATCACATCTTGCTTAATATGTTGTTTTTGTGTAATTTACATTGAGTTGTAATAAACTAAGCAGTAAATGAGTATTGTCGTTAAATTTTTATGTAATGATTAATAGAATGCCCTTTTAAATCATTTTTATTATGATTTTTTTTTTTACACATAGCCCCGTTGTTGGTTTTTACGGGGCAATTTTCCTTCCCTGTAACCCTTCTTGTATGTTTACACTAAGAAATTCATTATATTTTTCATTATATCTGCAACGGCCTCAGTCTCGGCTCCGACTCTGTTTGTCTTCTGCCCACACAAAGATGTCCTCTGAATAACATTAATCTGTAACTGCAGGCAGCTATAAAGCCTCAGTCAGGTCGATGACCATAAATCTTTTGTTTATCATTGAATCAACTGCTCTACAACAAAGGGAAAGAGATAATGAGCTAATTAATATTTGAAACTAATGACTGTGGGTTTGTGGAGGTATACGGCATCGATCTGCAGAAATGAGAAATGATTTTGCTTCTGATGCATTCACACACGTTGCATAACTAATGTACTAGTTATGTACGGCTAAATCTTGGAAAAAGTAGAATATTATGTCTATGCTTTAGATTTGTTTTTACAGTTTCAGTCTTTATTTTTTTGTGTAAAAGTCATACAGTGCAGTGTCGTGAATTGTGGTGGCTCCTGCTGGTGTTGGCCTGCTGACCTGAACATTATGTGTTCAATTCCCACTAATACCAGACTGCCTCTGTTGGGCCCCTGAACAAAGCCCACAACTTCAAACTTCTCAGCTGGATACAGTAAGTCAGATTAATGTAAGTTGTTCCAGTTTTTGGCATATGCCAAATTCCAGCAATTCGGCTTGCTGTGATAGTCGGTGTTGATGGTGTTACCGGTGTTAACCCGCAATACCGCTTATGTCACTTGCCCACCATGGGGCTGCCCCGCACGTCCTTTTGACACAGCGTGCCGAGCGACAGTCACATCACGTCACAGATCAGCAGCATAAGTCAAATTTCATTTATCACATGAAACATTCTTTGTAATAATAAAAGTTCTGTGCTTAGTATGAGTGAGTTTGTTGCCGAATTGCCGATTCTGCACTGCCACAACCCTACCACCAATGTTAATGGATCTTCTTATAGTAGCTGGTCAGTTCTGGATAAATACAGTCAAAATCATGAAAAAGAAAACATAATCCTTTAATTTTTCTTTGGTATGTATCGGGAAAATTAATACTCTTTTTAAGTGGAATAAATAAGAAAAGATATTACAATATAGTAACAGTGAACCCAGTGGATGTAAACATAACCTGGAAACATGTGTCATGTGCTTCTGTCGGTTTTGTCTGTCGGTTTCAGTCTTCTTCCTGTCATTGTTTTAATACTCACCGTGTTCACCCGTTTTGTGCCCTGGATTAATTTGTTTAATACACTGTTTATGTATTATGTATGGATGTACACTTTTTGGGTAACAGTAACAGTAACAGTATTTTTTGGGACTAGGTAGCATATTAAAGTATTTTTTTACCCACCGGCCCAGATAATATAGTTATCATTATAGGCATGTTAGTTATGTAAATATATATTTCCTGTATTGGTGTGTGTTTCTGTATAATTATTTTTTTTGGTATTATAAGTTATTAATCTATTCTGCTATACTGTTAAAAGGAGGGCACGATCACTTAGTGTTAAAGCTGACAGGAATAGTAGTCTAAGTGTCTGATCTTAAGATAAAGTAATTGTACATGTCATTTTTGATCCAATTCATTCAGAAAGGGAGCAGAGCTGAGCCCCTAAAGATACTGAATTGTAAGGATTTTCACACATCCTAGCAGCAGAGGAATTGTTTTAAAGCAAACCGCTTAAAGATTATCCCGAGTACCCCGAGATCTCGTCTGTGTGAATACATTTTCTGTGGACACATTCGGAGAAAAGGTAACATGTTCAGCATGGCTGCTGATCAAACGGGACAGAGGCTGGTTCAGATAGAGAGACTGCTGTGTGGAGGTGATCTGTTCAAACGGCGTGTGCGTGTGTGTGTGTGTGTGTGTGTGTGTGTGTGTGTGTGTGTGTGTGTGTGCAGACAGAAGTTTTCAGAAGTGCTAAAGGCTGAGTCCCTATAGAGTCTATTAGACCCCATCCTGTAGCAGCCCAGAAGAGGAAATGGAGAGGGCAGAGAGAGAGAGAAAGCCGGAATGATGAGCATATTACTAACTGACTCCCAACTCTGAAAATATTATATTATTATTGGTGAATAAATGGATGACGGGATTTGGTGAGAAAGTGGGTCAAAATAAACGGTTTATAGTTCAGAGTTGTCCTGAATGTATTTGTGTATTCATCTTCTATACCCGCTTATTTTCTAATTCGGGGTCACAGGAATCTGCTGGAGTCTATCACAGCCGTCTCTGAAAGGGCGAAAGGCAGGAAGAAACCGGAGTACCTGTAGTAAAACCCACGCAAACTCCACACAGAAAGGCCCCTGTCTGGGAATCGAACCCAGGACCTTTTTGCTGTGAGGCAAAAGTGCTAACCACTAAGCCACGGTGCTGCCCTGTTTTTGTATATTAAATCATCAAATCTTTCCTTAACTGGAAACTACAATGCCCATACACTGTTCGTCCAGCATGGTGATGCTCCCTGCACAAAACCCCTGAACTTCATCTAGACATGGTATGGTTTGTTTGGAGTAGAGAAACACAAGTGTTCTGTATTGGTGGAGTGTGAGGAAGGCTGTGGAAGGCTTAGCTTTAGCCTTGGACTTAACCCTAGAAATTGGATCCACATACAATTGGATCTGGAATTGTCTTACTTAAACCTCTGCCTGGTGCTGCTTTTGGTTGCTTATGGAAAGAAAAGCTGCTCATAACTGCTGGTCTAGGATGCACCCCAGACGTCACCTAAAATTAGTACCTGAACTCACTAATGCTATAAACACTAAATGGGAAAACCTACACACTGCCAAACTGTGAAGCATTTCAATCAGGAAGTTGTGGCTTAGTGGTTAAGGTGTTGATTTGATACCAGGAAGACCAGGGTTCGATTTCCAGCACCACCAAGACACCACTGTTGGGCCTCTAAGCAAGCCCTAATTGCTCAGATGTATAAAATGCGATAAATGTAAGTTGCTCTGAATAAGGGTCTGCCAAATTCTGTAAATGTTCCAAAACACCTATAGATGTGATGGTTAGGTACTACAATACTATATAATGTAGCTGTGTTATACTCCTGGATGATGTGACAGGTAATTAAGTAGCCCGAATTACCGAGCTTCTTTTACTGGAAGAAACAAATCAGTGTAATTTTATACCTGATGATGAAGTGATTTAGTCATAATCAGGATTTTGTTTTAGTTCTTTTTTTTATACTTTTAACACTTCCTTGGATTTTGCCCCTCTATCCCGCTTTTATGATGAATTCCAATCACTGCCTTTCTCCATTGAGCGATCAATATTTTACCCAAAGCCAAAGTGTTTCCCGAATTGATCTTCTCATTTAGCTGCATTTCTCCAGATTTCCCAGGAACTTTAATTCCGAGTAATTGTACGGTGCTGTATGATTATAGTTGACAGCAGCGCCGCCTGATTGTATAGTAAAGCAGATTACAATCAAGAGGAACAACTGACATTTTCACTTGCATTTTTTCAATTTGCTCAGCCCCCCCCCCCCCACCCCCAAACTCTAGTTGTCGTTCCTCTCTCCAATCTGTAGAACATTACCTCTTAAAGGTACATAATTACAGCTTACACTAGCAGGTAAACAACCCCTAAGCTGCACTCGACATCACACAACAATGCATGCAACACACTCCAGATCATATATGTAATTATGCTATTGAGTCTGATGGGTACAAGCACAATTGCCAGAGAGCTGGTGAGGTGGGCAGAATTACAGTAGAGCTGCCACACTGATGTCGAAAGGGAAGGGCTGTAATGATTGCTTAAAGCTGTTTGGGCCTGTAGCTGCAGCCTCTTTTTTCAATCATTCTCTCTCTCTCTCTCTCTCTCTCTCTCTCTCTCTTTCTCCCGCTCTCTTTCGGCATGCTACCGTCTATATAATGAAAAACATAAACTAAAGATACGCTGTGCTATTTTAAACCTCCCTCTCCACTGGAGCCATGACTAACGGCTTTGATTAAACAGCATGATAAGCTTTCATTTTTCTTCTCAAATGCCATTCAGAGTCCGCTTTATCGTCGCTTCCTTAATTGGAAAACACAGTCGAAGCTTTTATGTGGCTACTCAACTATTCTTTTGTGTAATCATCGAGTGCAGGACGATTTTAACTTTTTTTTTTTTTTTTTTTTTTTTTTTTTGAGTGCGGATCAGGGTTTCGTTCGATATTTTAGGTTCTCTGGTGTTTTGTGATTTTTAGTTTACAGCACGGCGCGGTTCAAGTTTTTAGTTGAATTGATTGATCAGTGTGGATTGATTTCTTACATCAGCAGCTCTGGTGCCAGGTTATTATAATACAGTACATAATTGTTAGATCTAGATCACATCAATTATGAAACCCCTCTGCATAACAAAGCCTAATAAAAAATGGATTGAAAATATGTTGATATTTAATCATTGATGTAAAACAGCTTTATGTAAGGAGACATTTATGTAGCGTTTATAAAAGGAGTCTACAGGGTCTGTGCTTCGTAACATGATTAAATGTTACGTATGAGAAGCTAGCCATTCGTGTTAGAAGAGGAATAAAGCATGTTGGAACCCGTCATACTTTAATAACAACAGTTTAACACCAATGATAAAAATAACCCTTATTTTTTTCGAATAGAATTCAATCAATGAGACATTATCCTTTTTTAACGTTAGCGCAATTTACTATTGATAAAAATAAAACAGTCGCGTGAACGTCTCACGCGAAAGCACCCTTTTAGATGTTTAATGAGTTGTAGTTTGGTGTATCTGTCATTTCTGAATTCATTTATTTGCATGAAAACACTTGCCGAATGATGCACTGTTATGTGTTTGAAACTTTGATGGTTTAATTAAAGCACTTTTATGTATAAAATAATGTATATGTATAAATAAAAAAGAATTTAATGAGAAGTTTGAATGACAGGTGGAGCGGGAAAAAAAACTTGAAGAAAAAAAACCTATAGAGCAAAGTGAGGAGAGAGAGAAAGAGAATGTGTGGAGACAGAGTTAGACATCTGTGATAAGCAAATGGGCTTTGGAAATCCGCAGTATTCCCGGGAACATCGCTACATTTGATTTATATCTATTGATCACTCAGGTTTAATAACGATGTGAGTGACTGGTTGCTTTACATACCAGGGAGCTCTCATGTCTGTGTTTCCGTCTGGTTCTTCTTTATAGTTAGTCTTGCTGGACTCCATGTCTGCACTTTACACTAAGTGGCTTTGGACTGCTAATTGGAATATCGGGGCTCGATTCCTGACACAACCAAATTATCACTGTTGGGCCCCTGAGCAAGGCCCTTAACCCCCGATTGCTTAGTTGTATAGGAGAGATAAATGTTAGATGCTCTTGATAAGGGCGTCTGACAAATGTAGTAAATAAAGTCTTTTATTCTTTCTCTCATTCCTCTATCTCTGAGCTACATATGCCACTTCTGAGCTGCCAGTGATCCAGACCCCATCTCCACTCTGGACCTGGACCTCCTGTTAATGATCACATTACATCACTATGGTGACTGAGGACACTTTCACTCTACCATGAAGACACTCCAGCTGTTTTATAAGGACTTGTAACTAGAGTTACATTTACAGCATTTGGCAGAGACCCTTATCCAGAGCAACGTTCGTTTATCTCATTTATACAACTGAGCATTTTAGGGGCCCAACAGTGGTTGCTCGGTGGTGCTGGGAATCAAACCCACAATCTTTGGCTTGGCAGTACAACACCTTAACCATGAGCCACTACTTCCCACTACAGTTGCTTACACACATGGTGTGACTGCACAATTCCTGGCTATCACCCGAATAAGGATGGGTTCTCTGTTGAATCTGGTTCCTCTCAAAGTTTCTTCCTATTATTATTTCAGGGAGTTTTTTTTATTACCACCATTGCCCTCGGCTTGCTCATCAGGGACAATCGGGGACAAACTGAATTCTATTTCATTCCCATTTGATAATTATCTTCGATTGTGTAAAGCTGCTTTGAGAACATGGCCATTGTAAAAAGCGCTATACAAATAAAATGAAATTAAATTGAATTTAAATTTGAGAATTTGCCACAACAACCCTCCAGCTCTGCTCCACCTGACCGCTGACATGGCCAATCTATGTGTATGAGCAGAATGGAACCAGGGCCAGAACATGTTTCATCAGTTGTGGCATATTCATTCAAAAGGTTTTTATAGTGACTGACTGTATAAAATGTTTTTCTCTCAGGATGTGTTCTTAAATCCACATCCGTTCCAAAAGAAAGAGAAGAAAATGTCAGGAAGATCATTAAAAGATGGAGTCCAGATGCAGAAACCTCAGCCAGAACAGATCACGCTGTAGTAGTGAGCCCTGGAAAAATCTGGCAGTGGGATTTGTTTGACAGTTCTTTAGAGTTTGTGTGTCATCTAATTTAAAGCATGCCACAGCTTATGCCTCTGGTAATCTGTGAAAAAAACAAAGCCGTTTAAGTTGAGTAAGAACAGAGCACTTTATATTCATGCAAATGGATTTACTGCATTAAATCCAGAGGAGCTAATGTAAGAACCTAAAGCATTGTAATCGCTGCTCCAGATGAGCCCTAATAGAGGAATTAAGACAGAAAGCTGAAATTGCTCGCACTGTGGTTTGCTCCGAGCCTCTATAACTGTTCCTGGGTTGTAGTCGGTGACGTCAGGCATCAAGGTCCAGCTCTGTTCTGGGGTTTTGGGGGTTTTTTTGACTCTCTTTCCTTTTCCAGATCCACATTAAGCTTGGATGATGTGCAGGCGGTGGATGTGCACGACTGAAATTAGACAGACGCGAAAGCCGTTTGTTAGCAGAGGAAGCGATGTCAAACGACTTTCCTGACACAATTTTGGATATATTGTTTAAAGATGGGAAAGAGAGGAATGTCTACATTAACTTATATAAAAAAGATATTTTCTTTTTAACTAAATTAAAGGTACATAAATCCTAAATTAAACCGAATTTTGTATTTGTGTTTTATATAACTAGAATACATTTGATTGTAATTATCGTATCCATAGAGCGGCATCTCACACCGGCTTTGCCTAAATTCATTTACAGGTGAGATTTGCAGTACGTTACACCCCTGTTATGCAAAGCCTTGTAGAATTATAACGCTTCCTGTTAGCACTTGTACCTGTAGCTGAATTCGACTCACAATTTACATTTACGTTTTTGCAGATACACTTATCCAGAGTGACTTCAATTTTATCTTATTTTTTTATCTAACTGTGCAGCAAGGGATAAGGGCCATGCTCAGGGGCCCAGCAGTGGAATCACTTTATAGTTCTACTATCAGACTATCAGACTATCAGAACTGTTTTTACAGTAAGGCTGTAAAAATATCGATACAGCTAACTAAAATTTATCCAGAGCAACTTACATTTATACAACTGAGCAATTAGGGGTTAAAGGGCCTTGCTCAGGGGCCCGACAATGGTGACTTGGTATTGAACCCACAATCTTCGGGTTGGTAGTCACCTTAACCTTGAGCTATCATTACTTACATTAAACAATTTAATATTCGATTCAGTCATTATCATTATTTTATTAAATCGTTGAATTAAAATGACTTTTTTTAATAATTTATGTCACATTGTCATAGCGGAAAAAATAAGGGTACCTCTGGCTTTGTATTTGTTGTATTTTATTGAAATATAACATGATTTATTGTATTGTGATGCATGATATGTTGATAACCAGTTGAGCTCAACTGGTTAAGGCACTGAGTTGTTAATCTGAAGACCTGGGTTCAAGCTCCACCACCACCAGCCTGAATTGTTGATCTGAAGACCAAAAAGACCTGGGTTCATGCCCCACCACTGCCAGCCAGCCACTTGAGCAAGACCCATAACCCTTCCTCCTCCAGGGGCACTGTATTATAGCTAACCCTGCGCTTTGACCCCAACTTACTAAGATAGGATATGAGAAGAAACAAATTTCACTCAGTATGTGTTTTTTATTTTTACTCATACTCCTGTAATAACTTTTACATTTCTGGAAATGCTTTCCACTCGTTTATTCAGCCTGTAGGAATTTCCAGAGGACTAAAGAATAGGTTATAGCAATAGTACCAATTTTATTATTGAAATAAGCGCAGTAAGAATAGCTAAATATGTGGGAGAGCGTTACTATTGAATGAATATATTGTATTTCAATATGTAGCATGGTATGGTAATGTTGAGTCAAGACTAGCTAGCACATCATGGACACAATAGATGAAAGATGGTTAAACATACACTGGTAATTGTACCCAGCATTCTATTTCAAATGGTACCTGAGAAAAAGAGAGCGGGAGAACAGAAGAGCCCCGGTAAAGATAATGAGAGCAAACAAAAAAGACAGAACAGCAGTTACGTTCTTCTTTATCTCTTCCCTAATCATGTGACTAAAAACCGAATGTGAGACATTCAAACTGACCAATCCGCAGATTACAGCTTTATCCACGATGTAAAATATGTGACACTTAGTAGACCCTAAATGTACACACATGTTGGCCTCCGGTCCTTGATCACTATCAGCACCTTCATGTGTTCAGAAGTTATGTTTGGGAGAAGAAAACAGAGGTCTTTAATGTTTTTTTATCCTACATTAATAAAAATAATCTTTGGGGCTACCAATCAGGGCTTGATGTTAAAAAAAAATCCCTACAATAACTAACAGAGAAAAGCCATTATAAAATATAGTACGAATATATAAAGAATCCCATCCACCACATGCCGAAGACTGGATAAAGCACCGTACATCTCGATTATTATTTTCTTTAAAAAAAGTGTAAATGTAAAATCTTGTAGATTCCTTTGAGCTAAAGGAGTCAACCTGAAACCAAGTTGTAGTTGGTCTCTATGGCTGTTTAACCAGACCCAATTTGCAGCTTCAATGAGACAATACTTATGATCAATGCTTAATGGCACCTTATTAACCTCAATTACCACAATTAAGCCCCACTGCCACTGGGCTGCTTTGATGACTTAATTAATCTGATTCAGTAAAGAGGCCACAGTGTCCCCCTTTATTTGCCAGCCTTGACCGACCATGTGGCCCTGTTAAAAGCACATCTGGTGGAACAAAACATCTCCTTGCTGGCAGAAAAATGCCTCCACTCTGCGAATGAAAGGCAACCCTCTGCTCTGTGATGTTCATAATGAATACTACAAGCCCCTTGGCACCGTGCCTTATTGGGTGGCTTGGATAGCTGCCCAGTTTGTTCACAGCTAATTGCTTAATTGATGCATTGTTTTTACAAACGATACGGATTCCTCTCATTTCGGCAACAAAAGACATTACACCCTATTAGCGAGTCGTGACTCTCACAGCAAGCTGTATTAAAGATTTAAAGCTATTGTTTAGCGCTTTAGATTTTATGCTTCAGTGCGGTTAAGAAGGCATGCTCTTATTAAAAAAAAAAGAAAGTGAGAGAGAGAGAGAGAGAGAGAGAGAGAGAGAGAGAGAGAGTCGCACACTAGATATAAATCATGCCGCATTAGTGTGCCGTGTTCTACAAACAGACTAAACATGCCATGCACAGCCTGCAGCAGATCGAGATAAATGCTCCCTGTTTTCTAATTTTATTATTTATAAAGCGTAAATAAACTGACAGCTCTAGCAGTTAGCGCTGGCTGAAGATGCTCTCATGCTGTAGCCCACCCTTCTGTTGGTATTTACATCTGCCCCGCTTTGCTGTTATAGGAAATGAAGAGGCATTTGACTTAGCCGTTTAATTAGCAGACTGCGGGTTAATAAGTTCCTCCTCAAGCAGCGGACTATTTCCTCAGGAGAGTTGACACTTCCATAATGCATTCTCTTTCCTGTTACGTTCCAGCTCAAGTACATACACACACACACACACACACACACACACATAGACACATATATATTCACACTCTACCTTTCTCTCTTTCTCTCCTTCCTACATATTCCCACTGAAGTCTGGGATAAAGAGCTGTTTTCCCTTCTGTCTCGGTGGTGTGTTTGTCCCAGACCCTTAGAGATTGGTGCCAAAAGCTTGCTGCCTGTATAGAAGAAGAGGAACTGGAGGATGAAGGGAGCGCCGGCCACATGGAGACACACTGTTACTTATTCATCAGACTTCAGCGCTCACAGGAAGGAAACAAGGCCTGTGTGCTGTAAACACATGCTGGCACAACAAACAGACTGAAATAATAAGAGCTCAGCCCAGCACTGGGACTGTCAGAGTTGGGTGCCAGGCAGGATTGCGAGTGTGTACGTACAGTATATGTGTGGAAGAAATCCCTTGATTATATGGGGGCTTTTGATACACCAGGCTGTTGTGGGAGAAAGAATTGATACACCTTGCATCAAACAGACCGTGGTTTCATCAGGCCTCCTTTTCCTGCAGCGAATGTGACAAATCCTGCTTGTGAATACGTTAAATATAAAGCGACTTGGTGAAAGTCTGCTGGGGGTGATTCCTCCAGGACGGGCAGTAAAAATAGCATCGTCCTCCAAACTTGACGGCTATTATCTTAACATACCGTTTCAGCCCATGCCATAAAATGCCGCCGTTTACAGCAGATGTATAGAAAGAGACATTACTGTGTTTTGAATTGTTTACAGCACAGTTGTGATGTTGCGGCAGGCGAGGAATATGCCTGATGTTGTGTGGCCCTCTCTGGGCTTCACCTCCACCCTTTTTCCCTGGCAGGTAAAGGTGAGGTGTGAATTGTCCCCTGGAGAACACCTGGGACCACACATACATATAGTGTGCTGGACAGGCAGCATTTGTGGTCGAAGGTGTCTATGGGGAGCTGAAGAGTGCAGATGCACCACAAAGCCCCCATGTAGGCATTTGGATTCAATCAGTGATTTGTGCTACAGCAGCACAGCAGAGCTCAGCAGACTGTACCCCCAGCAGCTGCTACTGCTCACTGTTACACCAGAGAGCACACCTGACTTCATTAGCCTGTTTTAGTAGAGCTGAATATGCAGTACTGCGATCTATTCAATAATAACTGTATTTATAATCATTATAAATAATAATTGAATTCAGAAGGTAAAGGAATGCACCATAAATATGTATTCAAAACTTTCCAACTTTTACACATCTTTCACTGCTTCTCTGACCCACTCATTGACTTTTCATTGACTTCTCTATGTTTATTCGGATGAAGTTAAACAAGTGAAAAAAAGAATATTTTTCCCTGGGGTACTAAAAGCTACTTTAGGTACTGGAAAAGGGGGGTCCATGAAATTTACGGAGCCACGCAGAAGCTTTGAGGATGGATTAGGAATCACTCTTCTTCACTGACCCTTGCATTTGATCTTCATCACTGCACACCTCAACATGGTTTAGCTGTAATAAACGGACATTCTGTGTCACCCAGATGAGGATGGGTTCCCTCTTGAGTCTGGTTCCTCTTAAGGATTCATTCATTTTCTTTGCCATAATTGCCACCGGTTTGTTCATCAGGGACAAACATACACTTTTAAAGAACAATCTTTCATTCTCACTGCTTTATCTGTGTAAAGCTGCTTTGAGATTAGTGGTGGGCCGTGCATTTGGTACCTTGGCCTTCAGTGGGGACTTACTCAACTGATACTCTTAATATTACCAATATAACGTCACAATTATAGAAACAATCAACACGTTACAAAAACGCAATATAACATGCCGTGGCATTACAGAGAAAGAGACATTTCACGTACAACTCCAAACCTCTACATTACAACCGCCGACTGTGACATGTACATCATCTGGAGCAGTTCAAAATCAATATTTATTTATTAACATCACAAAAATATAAACAATTTTAATAAAATATGTAATACATTTACATGTATATACATGTAAGCCAGCGTTACCGGTCGGCGGCACTTGTCTGGTTGGCCAAACTCTCCTCATGATGTCTAACTTTTCTGAAAAGTCCTCGTTGAAAACGGATTTTTAAGTAGGTCCGAGAACAAGTCAATTTCTCCCATTTCCAGCCATTGTGCACTGACGTGTTTGGCTAGTTAAACTTGGCTGTAACAGTTTTACTCTGATCAACCAGAGGACGGAAAAATGTTGATGTTATCGTGTGCCAGCTAGTTTGCTCTGGGGGGCGTATTGATAATCGCACCTTTTTACTTCCTTTTCCTGTCAGTACGTCTACATTGGGTTGTTTTGCCGGTTGATTTTAAAAAAGGAATGTAAGCAGGCCATATATAGTGACCAAATCGGATATGAGCATTAAGACCTGCAGTTTAAATGCAGCCCTAGTGTCATGAGATTCTTGCTATTGAAAAACAGAAATGGGTCATAGCCCTGAGTGTGTGTCACACTAGTAGCCAAGACCTAATGTGGTTTTACAGTAATGCGGTAAATACTTTTTTGCTTTTTCTTTATCGTTTATTTTTGCAGACTGTATTGATTTCCTCTAATTGATTGCGCCTCTGTTAGTATTTACATCTAGCCGCTTATAAGAAATGTAGAGGAATTCGACTCAGCCATTTAATTAGCAGACTGCTGCTTTATATGTTTCTCCTCAAGCAGCGGACTATTTTCTCAGGAGAGTTGACACTTCCATAATGCCTCCACACGCCACACTCTAATTTAAGCATTGTAGGAAATTCAGTGTAAATTCATTACATCTCACAATACAGCATGTGGACAAGCATTACAGGAGAAGGAATAGTAAGTGCATTCGGTGTGTTGTGATGGTGTGATGGTGTGATGGTGTGTGTTGGGTTCATAGGAGGTAATTTGTTTGAGTAGGCTCACCAGCATGCCACTTCAAAAGACTGTATAAGACCGAGCGGTTAGGGATGCAGCTGCTCTGGTCTGCGCTTTGTTTCGACTCTCACCGAGACTCTCCTCATGCATTATTTTCTTAGAGTTTTACTGGCTGCAAAGGGATGCACTAACACTAATTGCCAAACCCACGCCTGCTTTGTTGTTCTTCCTGTTGCTTTTATTGCCACAGGTCTCCCAAGGAAAACTAACATTATGTACATATAAATGTAAAAAAAAAAAAAAAAAAAAAAAAAAAAAAGAAAAGCTCTGCGAAATCTGCAAGCTGTTTACATGGGCCTCGGAGGCTGAAATTCAGCGAAGCCATCATCTGTTGTGGATGCTGTGTGAACAGGTTTAGAGCAACATGTAGCGCATTTGTGTGTGTTTAGCAAACCGTCACAGTCAATTAGTTAACAAGATGTTGCGGCTTGCGTGGAGTTGTGGAATCAGCTTTGGGGGGCATCAAAGGGTAAGCTTTATGGGTAGTGAAATATTCATGGTGTTTGTTTAAATGCTTTACACATCGTATTAAACTGCTTAGAAATGCTAATCTGAAGCTTTGGATTTCTACTGTAAAAAAAAGTGATGAAATGCAGTGATGAAATAGAAGCCTGCTATGCATGCCTCGTCACAGCTCTGGAATGCAATTTTCTACACTAAAAAGACACTACATTTGCATTTGTAGCATTTGACGGACGCCCTTTACCATATCGACTTACATTTCTACAACTGAGTAATTGGGGGTTAAGGGCCTTGCTCAGCCACCCAGTAGTTGGCACTAGGAACCGAACACCAATCTTCCAATTAGCAATCCAACACCTTAACCACGCTACCACTTCCTGACATTACATTATGGTTGTATGAGATGACAATTGCTAGTGGGTCAAGATGTCAGCACCGACATGTGCGTTTGCACTCCGGCGACCTGGATTCGATTCCGGTTTATCTCTCTCTCTGAACAAACGCAAAAAAGAGAAAGAAATATTAATAATGATGTAAATGATAATATAAATATGGATATTATCTTAAAACATATTTGCCGATTTGATTTCTTTCTGCTTGTTTTCCAGCATGACTTGAGCTGAAGAACCGCTGCTTCCATCTCTATAAGATTCAGCGATTTATGGTAAAATTAACTGTACACACATACTGTAACAGAAAGTAGACTCAGAGCACGAGGTTAGAATCAAACAGATCACTTTATTCCAGAAGATCAACACAAATGGTTCAAGGAATGGACCTGGTTTAAGCAATCTTAGAGGCTTAGAAATGAACGTAGAACTGAAGAGAAGACAGGATTACCCAGAAGACGTAAGGACGTATTCATGGAGTCTCGCCTGAAGCGTAAAGGGGTCTGGACATCTCAGGGGAAACGAGAAAGTCTGAGGATCATGAAAATCACTTTCAGGACTTGTCAGGAGATCAAGGAGTCATGAGGTAAAGTCCAACTTTCGTTGACGAGACCTGTGTCTGTGACTGGGGAATGAGACTCAGATGAGCGTAGCTTAACCTCCATGACTGTGACTTTATTATAAATAAAGATTTTTATGAAGGTTCCATAAAGCAAAGCAGTTCTACAATACTATAACTAGCTTAGGGAGATTCTCCCATTATTGAGTTCGTTCATTCATTAATTAGTGTCTGATTTGGCTGTCTGAGGGGGGCAGTCGGTATTCCACATCATGGCAAAGGTGTTCAGTAGGGTTGAGATCAGAGGTCTGTGCAGGACACTTTTCGGCACTTTAGGGGATTTGTGCACAGGTGCATTGTCATGCCGGAACAGTGTTTAGTTCCACACACTTATGTGGTGTTGCTGATATGATGTCTATATTAGATTAAAGGGGTTTGGTCCAGAGGAAGCAACATTTTTGATCTGTGAAAAAATTCCACATCATGGCCTGATTCTTCATCTTTACTGTTATAGCAGCTTGAGCTATTGTGCTCTGACTTCTTGGCGGTAAGAAAATTAGATTTTGATCTGTCTGATCTAACGCGATTAAGATTAAGTGTCGTAATTAGTGCTGCATGATGGGGATAATAGCGAGATACGGATTAAAACATATCCGATGGGGGGTGATGAGACTGTGTGAGCACGTAAATAAGGAGGGTAGTCCATGTCGGCTGATGACAGGTGGGCAGTCCTTGTGTCAGTAATTCACAAATGTGACTGTTAAACATTTCATATTATGTCTGGCTTATACACTGCTCCTTATGTAATAGGTGGAAGAGAATAAGGAGTCTGCACCTGATCTGGAGATTTGGCTGATTAGAATGCAGTGCTCTATTACATTAACATTTACATTTGCAGCATTTGGCAGACGTCTTTATCCAAAGCGATTACATTTATCATTTTCATACATTTTGAGCAATTTAGGGTTAAGGGCCTTGCTCAGGGGCCCAGCAGTGGCAGCTTGGTGGTGCTGAGAATCGAACCCGGGGCTTCTAATTAGCAGGCTAACACCTTAACGACTAAAACGCTAAAGCTGAATTTAGACTGCAGATCTTGACGCACAATTCCGATTTTGAGACTATATCCTATTTTTTTGATGATCCGCTTAAATCATCTTTTAAAACCGACCCATATCCGATATCTGAATTTAAACTATATATGGTGAAATAGCCTAAGGGAGATACGCTGACCAGAAAAGAAAGGAATAATGGCGTGATAATATATAGACGCAATAGATTCTTTAGGCGGAGAAAAAGAAGAGGAGATTCTTTGTTGCAGCCTGGGTGAAAAATGATAAATGTAAAAAATACACAGTCACACTAAGTAATATTTATCACTGATGGTGTCCACCTGAGTTGACGCCATGCGCCACCATCGCTTTTTCATTGACATTTGACTCTCATTGACAGGTGAAAATCCGATCTTAATGATCTTACACAGCAGACGCTAATGTACTTATCCGATTTATATCCGATTTGTTTCCACATACGAATGATACCTGAAACCGATTTAAAACTTTCGGAATCTATGTGCTTTTTTCCTGCTTACACTATCATGGGGCATATAAAATTGGAATAGGGTCACTTGATATGTGCAGTGTGGATGCGGCCTAAAGGAAGTTACCTCGATGAAGCACTTTGTCCCTCATCTCATGGACACATCTCACCATGCCACATCAACAAAGAGGAAAAAAACACCCTTTTTCTCTCCCTTCCATAGTGAATAAGCTGATAAAGTAATATTCGGTGACAAAAGCTAATATGATGCGGGAGATATTGTCAGGGTCTAGTTAGGACAGTCTGGTTTTTTTTCCCAGTGTGTCGTGTTTTAGCAGAAAAATAATACCTCGCTGTGACATTTTCGACTGGAGCCCTCAGGGCACGATAGGGAATCGGACCAGGTAATTGCACTAGGGTTTCCCCCTGTACTAAATTAACCTCTGAATAGAAATTTATTGGCCTGTTTTTTTTAATTATTTAAATTTGCTTTTATTTTTTGCACTTTTCTCAGCAGGGACTTGCTTATTTTTGCACAAAGGCCTTTTAATTGTATTAGAGCGAATGTTTGTGAGAGTGAATAGGCTTAAAATTATTTATTTATTTGTTTGTTTATTCGGAGGACATTTTCAACTGCTAACCTGTGGAAATATGCATACAGCCATGTTGTTATGAGTGTCACGTTAAGTCAGTACGCATTCATAGGTCACCTGAAGGAAAACCCTATTTTACTTGAGATTTGGAACAACACTACAAAAAACAAAGGTGCATTTTTTAATATTAAAACTATTATGTCTTCGTCCATGGTCTAATAATTGGTAGTCTATAATACACAGTGTTCTGTTTGTATTTCCTGTATATTTTGGCCCTTATACAGATTTACTTTCCTCACCCTACAGACTTTGTTATATCTGTCTGCCCCAATTCAGAATATTCTGTTGCTCATCTCCTAGTCTCATCATGTCTGAACGACATGCCCTTTATGACATATTAAAAATGAACTTGTGGCAGGATGCAAAGGAAATGAAGACATCCTGAGCCATTAATAATCAGAACTAGAGTTTTTGCTAAACTTATCTAACAATACTTTTAAATACAAGTTAGATAAATGACGGAAGTCTTAACTCTCTTCCTTCTTAGCCCTTCTAGCATATTAAACAGCCCTTCAGTCTGAGAGTAATGGTAGAGTGTCCATTATCAGGGCTCTGTTACTGAAATATGTTGGCTGGCTGTTGAAGCGAGGCACTTTGAATAAACATCAATCTCAGGTTCTTGCGTACATTGAGACAAAATCATGTAGCGGAGACAGCCTGCAGGAAACTAGCCAGGAGAAGCGGCGGAAACGGTCAGCCGATCAAGATTTACATGCTGTCTGGCATTTTGGTCAGCTGATAGAGTGAAGTATCAGTCAACTATATTGACTTCTTCGCCTTGTCCTCTGACAGGCCCCTGAAGTCTTTCTTGTCTTCATGTCTATAAACAGCTTTGCTTTCCTGTTCAAGCATCTATTTTTTTTCTTCTCACTCTTTTTAGACTGTTTTGACGTTTTTCTTGCACCGCTTGCAATTTATCAAAGCAGGCCATGACATGGGGAAGGCAGAGATGCAGCATGTTCCTCTCCATAAAACCCTGATATTCTCTTCCATTTCTTCATAAAAAAGCCCCACCACCATGCCAATTTGTGAATCAGCTTATGGTAATAATGAAGTGCTGATATTGAAAACGGAGCATCTAGTACTGCGCTGACCTTTCCGCTCAGAGAGTTACGGCTCCTTGTAATAGGCTCTGTTGAGTAAGCAACTTACAAGGCAAGGTTATAATCGTCGAAAAATACAAGGCTGTCCTGAATGCGATTTCACAAGTCGATAACCTTCCTCGTGTGTGTGACTGCGTGCAGCTACGCTGTTATGCTGATGTGGAGGTTTTAAAAGACGGAGGGGAGTGGGATCCCTGCAGACATCCGTAACGCTTCAGCTAGGTGAGCATCAATCTCTCATGGCCGCTACCCCAAATTTAACACAGCCAGAGGCAAGAGCGAAGAAAGAAGCAGCTAAACTCTCGATTTCAAAGTGAGACAGAGGTAAAACACATCCAGCTGTTATTGACTGTTGTTCTGTCTTTCATTACTTTTGTTTCATTTCTTTTGTTTTTCATTTATTCATTTATCTTCTATACCCGCTTATTCCCTGATTCGGGGTCACACAGGGATCTGATGGAGTCTATCCCAGCCATCTGTAAAAGGACAAAAGACAGGAGAGGTACACCCTAAGCAGGTCGCCAGTCCATCACGAGGCCACACACACTTACACTCACTTCTATGGGCAATTTAGAATTACCAATCAACCTAACATACATGTTTTTGGACTGTGGGAGGAGTACCTGGAGTAAACCCAAGCAAGCATGGGGAGAACATGCTATCTCCAAACAGAAAGACAGGGAATCGAACCCGGGACCTTTTGCCGTAAGGTAAAAGTGCTAACCACTAAGACACTGTTCTGGCCTGTTTTTTTTTATTTATTTATTTATTTTTTTTGTCTTATTTAATGCAAAATAAATATCATCACTCTAGGTCCGTTTGTAAAGTTTATGTAAAGTACTTTGGCCACCACTCAATCTCTTAACTTGTAGGCCATTCGGATACTAAATGAAAGCAGAGAGTCACGTTTGCATCTCCACACATAGCGCCTTTCAGTCGCTAACAAACGTCTGACAGCAACAAAGCAGTTGTTGCTTTGCGGTTGATTAGCTTGAACATTTTATAAGTTGTACTATATGTACGTGAATTCATATATCCTGCACTGAAAAATGTAACTGTTTAATCATTAATAGTTGATTAAAAGTCTTGTGTAGCCAAAATTTTAGCTTGCAGTACCTTCAGAATGTCTGGGTGACATAGCAGTGCTTGTTTGCTAATAAAGCATCTGATTGTCATCTAAAGCAACCAATCAGAGTCCTGTAGAATTGAATCAACCAAAACCCTGTAAGGTTTCCAGGTTTGTCAAGGGTTTGTGGTTGGGATGTCTGAAGCTGAGACTAGAGTTTTGCATGTTGTCCTCATGTTTATGTTCTCATTTTCAACTCCATTGCCCTAAAAGGTCCAGAAAGTAATGAAATTACTACCTGTATATTATCTGTCGGTGTGAGCAAGTGTGTAAATGTGTGTGTAAATATGTATAGGTGCAGGTGTCACTTCCAGTGTCCCCAGAACATACTCTGCATCTTCTAAAGGCCTGGCATGAAAACAAAACAGCTTGATTACAGTGTTTTCTCGTCGTTTCCCTCTGTAAGCGTGTAGCTTGGTTAGCACACACATGGGAGTCCAGGAATTATCAATCTTCATTTTGTAATTTATGAAGGTCTGCCTGTCAGGTATCCAGCAGTGAGTGGAACAGCTCATTCTGGCATGCTGTGGTAGAAGGAACCCGAGGGGATGGCCAACTCCTGTTGCCCTCTTCTCCTCGTGCTGCTGTCAGCGTCATACTGAGCATGCCCGGTGAGCCGGATTAACCCTGGGCTCCCCACACAGGTGCAGGCACACCCCCGCACCCACCATCATAAAGATACACAGCCACAGTGAAAACATGCAGTGCTTTGTGGTTCTTGTCCAGCCCAGTGGAACCACATCCTTGTTGACGAGAGCCAGCAGACGCTCCTGTTTTCCAGACTCGGCTTTCTAAACCGCATAGCTAATTATACAGCCAGTGATGCAGGCCCACCTGAGACACCATCAAAAAAGCATCTGGAAAAGTGCTGCTGTAGGATTGTGTATGTTTTTTTGCCCCGCTCGAGTACAAAGAAACATTTGCAATGATTTTTGGTTAAATCAAAGCATCCTAATGCTTCGTATTTCAGCAGTGAGTCAGAGATTCAACACGGATATCAAATTTGAGAGTTATATAAAGAAATGTTTTTAACATCCTTAGACTTTTCAGGTTACCATGCCTCATCTAGCTTCAAATTATTTAATGGCATAAGCACATATTTAATAGCCTTTGAGCTGCATCTCCAATGTCATGGAAGATTAAAAAGCAGTTTTAAAGTGGCTTACATCATCAAAAAGGTCAATTACTTTGCATTTCACCACTAAGACATGAAGCCAACTTAATTACCCCATGTACCCGAGTGAAGGCGAGGTCTGATTTTAATAAATCAATCATTAATTGATTCAAATGCAAAACTCTGCAAAAAACCACTTTGATCGCGTCTTACTTTCTTTTTCTTTCCCGTCTTTCCTAATTTCTGTCTGTCCATAAAACATTGAGACGTGCTTTTTGAGGAAAAAGAGGTAAAAGAATTATAAGAACATTTCTGAGGAGTTAGTTTTGGGTGACTTTTTCCACTTCTGTTAATAATTAACTCTTTTAAGTAGCCGGGTCGGGTCTGTTCTGCAGCTTTTGATTTAGGGGAGTGGTGCCGATTTTCCAGCAATAGCCCCAGGCATGCAGCCCTGGGCGGCCTGAAGGGATGAGACCCAGAGCCCGAGCTCTTCACCACCCCCGGAGCTTGTCCAGCTGTCCTGTTAAGTCAAGCATCTTGTCTCACTCTCGCAGCCTCTGGATAAAGAAGAAGGTTCGAATGGATTCTGGGTAAGTTGGGCGCTTATGGCTCTATCGCTCTGGTGGAAAAGGTTTCATGTACTTCATCTACTCGAAACCTGCCAGGAGCCTGAAGAAATCCACACCACATGATAAGAGAAGAAGAGAGAAACTCTAAAACCTGTTAACTTTATGCTGGGGGTCAAGATTATGCTCTTTTTCTCTATCTTTCTCTCCCTCTTTTACTGTGTATTTTTTTGTTGATTTTGACTTGTGTGTAGAGGCCACCACAATTGCCACAGCAAAAATAACCTCTATGGACCTGTTTACACCTGGTCAGTTCATGTGTTTGTTTTTTTTTTGATTGATTAGCTATCCATGCATAAATGCCCTCTAAAAAGCATTCGAGATGGATATAAATCCGTTCACACAACCACTTTAGAAGGGGGTCTGGGATGTATTTTAGACAAAACTGGACAAGTCTAAATACATCCGTCCGTCTGTTCCCACAGAGAGGTACGTCACTCACTTTACCATGCTTGTTAACCAGTATAGCCTGACGGAAGTGATTGTGCCTCTTTATTAAATTGATTTGCGGGGTCAGTTAATATATTCAAAGGTCCGGCATCCTAGTTGAAAACAGAATAGCCAGACTTGTTCCGTAAAAATCACAAACCCAAAAAGAGCGAAATCACAGTAGGTGCCATTTTTATTGCGTCGAAATAGAAGATCAGATTCATATCCTTTTCACTGAGACGCTTTTACTGTATGTGGCTAATTGTAAATGGAACTGCTTCGAAAAACCAGATAGCTATCCAATCCAACAGTGGTTGTCATTTTGCCAAGTAGATGTGATCCTGGATTCTTTGTTATTCCTGGATGCATGAATGAAAAGTCAATTCATAATTTTTTTCCAAATTGATGGTTATAAAAATTTGGCTTGTGATTGTTACATTTTAGGTTGTGATTTAATGAAATAACATTAAACCTAGGCAGTGCGGTGGCTAGCACTGTTTATTTAATATATTTTTCTTATTTTATTGATATGAATGAATGTTCTAGCTAGCAAGAAGGCCAGGGTTCAGTTCCTGGGCAGGGGGCTTTCTGTGTGGAGTTTGTATGTTCTTCCCGTGCTTGTGTGGATTTACTCCGGATTCCCCGGTTTCCTTCCACAGTTCAAAAACATGTATGTTAGGTTGATTTGTGATTCTAAATTGCCCATAGGAGTGAGTGTGTGTGTGTGTGTGTACCCCTCCTGCTTTTTTCCCATTGGGATAGACTACAGCAGATCCCTTTGACCCCAAATTAAGGAATAAGCGGGTATAGAAGATGAATGAATGAATGAAAGAATGAATGAAATAATGTTAAACCCGGTTTTATAGTAAGAATGTTGCTCTATTGCGGTTCTACAGGTCCACCCTTTCAGAACATTTTACATTCAATTGTTCATTAGTGATTGTTTATGATTCACTGTCTAAATTTATTCATGTTTATTTTGGATCATTAGAATCGATACAGTCTAAATTCACTAATGTTGTTTCTGATTATCATCAATTATTTTTATATAGTTTGTCTAATTTCATGTTGTGATTTAATGTTAATCCAGGAATCGTGATTTTCAATAAATTGTTTCAGAATCAATGATTTTTTTTAATTATTTCATAATTAATAAGATATTTACCAGCATTTGCTCAGTTAAAGATTTTCAGTTTGTCTGTAAATAAAAAGAAAAGATTTAAAAATGGATGGTTATGATTGGTTGGTTTATAGAAATGTCAGGAGATACAAATAAAAGCAATAAAATAGCAAAAGTAGATATTCAGTATGTGTTTGCAGCTCATTGATTTCCAGACTAAGACATTCGGCTGCAGAGACTGCAGTTTTCCTTTTAAGCTAATTTTGACAAAATGTAATTTTTTTGTCTATGTTTCCTAGTTTGGTTGTGTTGTACAATCGCCCATTACAAGAGGAATCTATTTCTGTCGCTGTCAATTTATCTTTTTTTAATCCTTTCTCCCTCTCTTTTTCCTCTGTCTATCTGGCTCTCTGATTCTCTTTCTTTGCTTCTGTCTGTTCATGTTTCTCACCTTTGCTCTCTCTCTCGCTCTCTCTCTCTCTCTCTCTCTCTCTCTCTCTCTCTCATTCTTTTCCTACTCATCAATCTTCCAGCTCCAATTTATAGACAGGCACACAAACTCCTGGCTTCCCTCTTACAGCTGCTACCTTGTACTGGCATGAAAAAATAGGACACATGCTGTTAAACATGTAAAAGTATTTTTTTCTCTTCTACCCTCCAACACCAAAACAGCCTGTTGTGACTGCTGGATGTCCATCCAGGACTTTTCAGGATGAAACACGTCCTGAGAAAACACTTTAGAGAGGAAATCGTTGTTAGTTATATATGAATGCGGTTATTTTAAGATAAGATAAGACAGTGTTTGTGTTAAAACTCCCAGAGAGTTTCAAGGACAAACACATACACAAGCTTAAACCAAGTCAGTCACACACAGCACGAAGCTTCTTCGACTCTTATCACCCGTATCGGATTACCATCTGTCTCAATGTAAAGCTCAGCATATGTAAGGAGTGTCCAGTTCCACCTGAAGCATCATTAATATATGTTATAATATAAATAAAAAGCATTTATGCAATAAACATGGTGCTCTTTTCTTAAAAGAAGAAAATTAATTATCGATGTTCAGAGTGTTACAGCGCTCCAAACTTTTTCATGATTCTGCGGTTACAGTTAGATAAAAATCAATTTGATAAACAGCAAAATAATCAGCTTTACGTCCTGCTAACCCCAAGATTGTGGGTTTGATTCCCAGCACCACCATGTTACCACTGCTGGGCCTTCGAGCAAGGCCCTCAACCCCTAATTGCTCAGTTGTATAATTTATATATACATTTAATTACGTGTAGTTTAATATAATTAAAGCTGTCGATGTTAGTAAAAGCTTGTAATTTTTATAACTGACATCATATTTTTTACCTTAAAATAAAATAATGTTAAGAAGCTAAAGACCAAATATTCATTTATTAATTTATTCATCTTCTATACCTGCTTATTCGATGAGGGATCTGCTGGAGTCTATCCCAGCCGACAGGAGGGGTACATCCTGGACAGGTCCCCAGTCCATCACAGGGACACACACACTCACTGCTATGGGCAATTTAGAATCATAAATTAACCTAACATACATGTTTTTGGACTGTGGGAGGAAACTGGAGAACCCAGAGTAAACCCAGAGAGAACATGCAAATGCCACACAGAAAGACCCCTGCCCAGGAATTGAACCCAGGACCTTCTTGCTGTGAGGTAACAGTGCTAACCACTAAACCACCATGCTGCTCTTTTCACGTTCAAATAAAAATAAATAAACAAATTATTGTAATAATTAAGCTCTTACAAACAATATTTTAAAATATATGCAGGACACTAAAATATGCCTTTGTAATACTTTCTCTTATATTTGTGTCTTTTTGTGCATTCCTGTTAACACCTCACTTTCGGAAGTCCCCGCCATGTAATTGTAACCAATTGAGGTTCTTGATCAATATGGGCGTGTCATGTTTGATTGACAGGTGTCTGGACTGGTCATGTGATGACGGAGTTTCTATTTTAAATTTAATAAAAGTAAAAACCGCACCGTGAGGAAAAAAAAAGCAGAAAAATTGTGGGTCAAATGACCTCCCAAGGCCGACGAAATAATCGTTGATTAACTAGTGAATGTGTTTGTGGACTACAAAGTTAGGTGACTATATAACTGCTATGTTCTTGTGTATTTTATTTCGAGTAGCAATTTAATACTGAACCTGTCGCATGTTAACCTTTGCTGGGCCTCCAGTGAAGCTGCAAGCGCATGCACCGTCTGAATCATCTTTCTTTACTGAAATGGCATATTAGCTGGTGACATTGTCATTATATAATGGGGTAGTTTTTGGTGCTTTTTATGAAGTTATATAAATTCATGTGATTTGCACCAATGAACACTGCGGTTTATTAGTCAGTATTATAATACGAGAGATTTGAAAATGAATCCAAGAGAAGTTTATTTTTTTTATTTTATTTAATTTTCTGAACTCTTATGGTTCTGATGGGTAAACTGTTGTTCTGTAGTTACTAGAAACTAGCATTTTAATTCTGTTCTTATTTTAGTATAGCTGAAAGTATTATTCTGTGAAGTAAAGGGAGATTCTTTTTTTTGGGGGGGAGGGATTTTAAATTAAGAAGAAAATCTAGTCTCTAATTTTCTGTTCGAATCCTGAGTCACAAAACATTCATATTATTTGTTAAATTATTTCATAGTCATTTACAATATTAATATTAGACTTCACTATTAACACCTGAGGATCTTTTTTTGTGTTAGGAGACACATAAGTGAAGCTTTATATATATTTATTATATAGTGAAGCTTGATATGCATACCTAAATCCTAAATGTTACAGAGCGCCAAAAAGGGTTATTGTATGTAATAAAAGGATAGATATATATATATATATATATATCTATATATATATATATATATATATATAATATATATATATATATATATATCACTGCTTAAAAAAATAAAGGGAAACACTTAAACAACACAATGTAACTCCAAGTCAATCACACTTCTGTGAAATCAAACTGCCCACTTAGGAAGCAACACTGATTGACAATCAATTTCACATGCTGTTGTGCAAATGGAATAGACAACAGGTGGAAAATATAGGCAATTAGCAAGACACCCCCCAATAAAGGAGTGGTTCTGCAGGTGGTGACCCCAGACCACTTCTCAGTTCCTATGCTTTCTGGCTGATGTTTTGGTCACTTTTGAATGCTGGCGGTGCTTTAACTCTAGTGGTAGCATGAGACGGAGTCTACAACCCACACAAGTGGCTCAGGTAGTGCAGCTCATCCAGGATGGCACATCAATGCGAGCTGTGGCAAGAAGGTTTGCTGTGTCTGTCAGCGTAGTGTCCAGAGCATGGAGGTGCTACCAGGAGACAGGCCAGTACATCAGGAGACGTGGAGGAGGCCGTAGGAGGGCAACAACCCAGCAGCAGGACCGCTACCTCCGCCTTTGTGCAAGGAGAAACAGGGGGAGCACTGCCAGAGCCCTGCAAAATGACCTCCAGCAGGCCACAAATGTGCATGTGTCTGCTCAAACGGTCAGAAACAGACTCCATGAGGGTGGTATGAGGGCCCGACGTCCACAGGTGGGGGTTGTGCTTACAGCCCAACACCGTGCAGGACGTTTGGCATTTGCCAGAGAACACCAAGATTGGCAAATTCGCCACTGGCGCCCTGTGTTCTTCACAGATGAAAGCAGGTTCACACTGAGCACATGTGACAGACGTGACAGAGTCTGGAGACGCCGTGGAGAACGTTCTGCTGCCTGCAACATCCTCCAGCATGACCGGTTTGGCAGTGGGTCAGTAATGGTGTGGGGTGGCATTTCTTTGGAGGGCCGCACAGTCCTCCATGTGCTCGCCAGAGGTAGCCTGACTGCCATTAGGTACCGAGATGAGATCCTCAGACCCCTTGTGAGACCATATGCCGGTGCGGTTGCCCCTGGGTTCCTCCTAATGCAAAACAATGCTAGACCTCATGTGGCTGGAGTGTGTCAGCAGTTCCTGCAAGACGAAGGCATTGATGCTATGGACTGGCCCGCCCGTTCCCCAGACCTGAATCCAATTGAGCACATCTGGGACATCATGTCCCGCTCCATCCACCAACGCCACGTTGCACCATGCTTTAGTCCAGGTCTGGGAGGAGATCCCTCAGGAGACCATCCGCCACCTCATCAGGAGCATGCCCAGGCGTTGTAGGGAGGTCATACAGGCACGTGGAGGCCACACCACACTACTGAGCCTCGTTTTGACTTGTTTTAAGGACATTACATCAAAGTTGGATCAGCCTGTAGTGTGTTTTTCCACTTCAAATTTGAGTGTGACTCCAAATCCAGACCTCCATGGGTTAATAAATTTGATTTTCATTGATAATTTTTGTGTGATTTTGTTGTAAACACATTCAACTATGTAATATGTCTATGTATTAGACGTATGTCTAAGTATTTAATAAGAATATTTCATTCATTCAGATCTAGGATGTGTTATTTTAGTGTTCCCTTTATTTTTTTGAGCAGTGTATATATATATATATATATATATATATACATTAACCCTTTTTGGGCCCTCTGTAACATTTATGTATGCATATAAAGCTTCACTATATAATAAATATATAAAGTTTACTTCCGTTTATGTGTTTCAATAATAAATTACGTATCAAATATTTATGTATTTTTTTTTTTGGAAATGTGTACAGTGAGTTTTACTCGCTAAAATCAAAAATATACTTTGTATATTAAAAATAAGGCATTCTGTTACATTTGGATTTTGTTTAGTAATAAAGAACAGAAACTAGAATCCTATGATGTGCAGTGTGGATGTAAAAAATTAAAAAATATATAGTGTGTGTGTGTGTGTGTGTGTGTGTGTGTGTGTGTGTGTGTGTGTGTGTTACCTAGTTAGAGAAGCAAACACTGTAAGCTTAGAGTCCGAAAAACTTTTTTCTGCTGCTCTTCAATTCCTTATTCTGCCATTTTTCCCTCCTAAAACGTTAACGGTTAAGGAAGGAATAAAATACAGGCAAGAATAACTATACAGAAAAAGAGGTCATCACATGGCAGTGGAATGTTAATTCTCCTCCATTTATGATATTTACCCACCCTCAGTGTCTGCTCTCTTCGGAAGCAAGGGTTCTCTTTTAGAGGGAAAAGAGGGAAAAGAGATGGAAAGGGATAGCAGGAATTTTTTTCCCACTGATTCCCAGCCAGGCCACGGGGGGCAGGGCAAAAGTAAGAGAATGACAATCGTCAAGTGATTAAGAGAACTTGCAGGCTAGGTAGACCTACAAAATGAATAACCGTGGAGCCAAAAACCATGCCATAAGGCTCAATGGTTTGTGATTTGCAAGTTGATAAGACAAGAAGATTAATAATGCTGCATGATAATGGTTGGCTGCGGCTCAGCTGGGGAGATGGTAATGATGTGATCTTGCTGCAGGAGCAGTTCAGCACGCCACACTGCTGTACAGGCAGCAGGAGGAACAAAAAAAAGGGGGGGGGGCAGAAACACTCATCCCAATTGGCCCTCAGGATATGGAGAGTTTGAAAAATGAGAATGCAGTTATCATTTTAATTAGATATAAGTTTTTTTTAAATAATTTGCTGAAACGAGGACTTCAAAGAACATCTTTGCAGGCCGCTGCAATTCCTGAGTGACAGTTTTTGGTTCATTTGCGGTGGAAGATGGAGCTCTTTCTCCAGGAGAGGATAGTAAAAGGGGAAAATGCGAAACCTACCTGTATCTCTTTGTCTCTCTCACTTTCTTTCTCGCTCTCCTCCTTCTGTAGGTGAAAGAATTTAGAGTTTGGGTGGATCTAATTTGTTGTCACAGCGATTTTTTTCTCAGGTAAGCCCAACTCAGGTTTCTAGTTTTAGTGTGTGAGGAAATAAGGAACCATTTTTTTGCTAAAATTTCTGCAAAAAAACCCAAAAAAACTAATAGTGTATTCCCTTAAAAAAAAAAAAGAAAAAAAAAGAAAAAAGCTTTAATTGTTTTTACAGCTGCATGCTGTTGTTTGCCTTACAGGCTTCGGTGACAGTAATGATGTCATGTACGGCAGAGGTGTTGATCTGGCACTTAACGTCTTCGAGTAAACAAATTTGCTTGTGAAATGCAAATCATAATAAGTTTGGTCTCAGCACTTCCGACGCCTCACACGACGTACGGCATGTGTTGACATGTTTGCATGTGTTCCTTAGTCAGGAAAAAACACACAGACACACTCGTCTTGCTCCGGGTGCACTGCGTCCTTATCTGAAGCTCGTCAGCTCGTTTAAAACAATTCCAACAATAAAAAGAAAAAATCCGTTCTTCCTTTGGTTTCTATTTTTAACATAAGCCGCGGCTGACGCACACTTCCTTTTCATTTCTGTTTTAATTTGAAGCACTCTAGTTAATTATTGCAGCTGGGGTTGTAATGACGAGCTGCACATTTGCATAGGTCACAATTAAATGAATGAATTTTCCGGAAATATTCCAGTATTGAAGTGTCAACTTTGCTAGAGGTCACAGTAGCTCCGAATGCTCCCCCAACACCCTGTAATGAGTTAATAACTGCTATTAAACTCTAATTAAAAGGCCAGCACCGGGTGAGTGAAACAGTTAATAGAGCAATAGCTCAGATGTTTCTTTTAATGCAAAGCAAAAGCACAGATTACCTATTCAAATTAACCTGCCAGGGTTATTGTATGTGAGATCAGGCCCATTCTGACACTTTAATTATAGTCAGGGCTAAAAGCTTCTTTTTTTATTTTTGGAGGAACCCCTTACAACGTCTCATGTGTTTATCCTATACAAGTAAAGTGACAATTTACACTAAGGATACATACGTATCGCAGTTCCTGTAAGTGAACGAGGAGAATGGTTTAGCAGTTCTTAGCTGTGAGAACATGCATCGATCTTGTGGCATGAGAGATTTGTGAATGATATCTATGCTGGGCTGGCGAGCTGTCAGCTTGAGCGAGGCATGCAGTATCGTTGAAACACACACACACACACACGCTACACTCTCTGCCCATTTGCGCTTTAAAGCATCATGATTCAAAGCAGTAAACAGCGATAAGTGAGAAGGAACGCGACCTTGTCAATAGCGATAATCTTCTCAGGGCGACAAGAGACGAGCCATGTCTGCTCAACGTGCCTTCAATATCCGCTAATAAAATGAAGTGGAAATATTGAGTCAGGGTAAAAAAAAAAAAAAACAATCAATAAGCTATTGGGAGATAAATTCAGAATTGCCTTATAGAGTGTACCGATTCGCCTCTCAGACAGCAGACAGATCACTAAGAAGAGCAGCCTGGAGGTCCATTTGTATGTAAATGCAGGATTGATTATATTTATTTGCAGGCTCGTAGAAAAGCGGTGGCAAAGAGACAGACGGTGAGCTGCTGCATCTAGCTGTAGGGCTCATGTCTGGTGTGTTCGCTCCCTGGACACCTGTGTCTGATCCCTACACTGACTGGAAGAACAAATTAAATTCGTCCAAGTCTTTAAATCCAAATACAGTTTAACCTTTATCCAAGGGTCTCTCTTTCTCCCCCCCCCTCTCTCTCGCTCTCTCTAGCCGCCTCTCTCCTTTACTCTCTGTACTCTCTGTTTGTTTTTAAAAACAAAATCTTATTAATAGTTTTTTTTATATTTTTCTGACAAAGATGTAGTTAAAGTAAAATGACAAATTTAATTTATTGAAAAAAATAATAATAATAATAATAATAATAATAATTACATGTAGCAGATTTTCTAATCTCACCTTCTGAATCTTATTCTTAGTGTGGATCTGTCTGATCAGTCCTGTCTCCTCCAGCCTATATATAGCAGTAGTTGTAAGCTCTAGACCTCACTTGGCTTTCTCTTGTTGCTGTGTCAGTCCTGAGACACACACACACACACACACACATTGTGCACACACATTGTGCACACTCTTGCACCCAACCGCTCTCCAGAACATTCTAATTACCACCCCTTTCTTATTATGTATGCCATGTCATTGTTAAAGGAAAGACCATGGTGAAGCAGGGGGGTGTTGGGGGACGACTTTAAGTGGTGTGGACCAATTGTGTAATTTCTTAATCACTTTTTTTGGCAACCTTTGCATGTGCAAGGGTTAATATTGTAAATTAAAAGTTGCTTTGGTTTCCTCCTAAATAGGCTATCATGCCTTTGCTGCTGTGCTTAGCGAAATCTATTATTGTAATTTGCATAGGCCTTTTTTTTTACCGCACAGATCCTACAAAGGCTAGAAGAACAAAGAACTCATGAGGGGGAAAATAGGACAGAAATGATCCAGTGTGAGCTCCAAGTGTGACGTCAACTCCCTAATGAAATCTTTTGACTGAGACCATAGCAAATGTTGGAATTCATATCCGACACTTAATGGTTTGCATAGAAATTAGAAAGCCCCTGTCACTTGATGTCCCTGATTAATTTACAGCACTTTTGTTATGTTGGCATCAGTGAAAATAAATTGCCTGGTATAGATAGTAGAGACCGAAGGGGGGGATTAGGGAAGAAAAGAAAATGCAATTTAAAAAAAAAAAGGGAGAGAGAGAGAGAGAGAAAGAGAGATAGGATTAAATAAAATACCTAATTGCCAGAAAAGTCACCCAGCACAATGCTGAATGCCATCTGGGAAAGCTGGCCACTTGATTTCCTATGAAAATTAATCGGCTATCAAACAATCGTCGTCTGCCGAGGATGATTATAAAGCAGCGAGCGGGAGAATGCCCTTTGTGTAGGTGAAATGTGTCGGGGACTGTCATCGTAATATACCTCAGTGAAATGAAGGTTAATTCTGATGTACAGCCTGCATGGCAGTCATTATCAGCGAATCATGAAAATAAATTAAAGCCACTGAAATAGATACGTCCTCCTCGCACACGCAGCAGGGATCCTGTGAGGGATGGACGGATGAACTTTACAGATTATTATTGGAAAATAGTGCCAAATTCAATTAATGCACCTAAAAGACACCTTTATAGAGGGCAGCCATAATTTAAATGACAGCAGGGTGTAATTTTGCTTGTTATAAGTCAAATTTGCAGAGTTTCATGTTCTGCATTTTTCATTTTTTTTCCCTTTTTCCTTTCATTGCCGTTCACCCCTTGAATTTTTTTTTTTTTTGTGCCGTCTGAAAAGAGTGATCTCTCCACTTCCACCGTTCTGTCTTAACTGAGACATCTGCAGCGTCGGCAAACGGAGGGGAAAAAAATTTCTTTGAGCGTGATGCGCCGTGTGTCTTCGGGTCTTTTGTATGCTCTGTAATCCCCGATGGCAGACTCCACATGTGCTGCTCTCCTCACGGCCTCAGCCAAACGAACCCAGAGGAGTGTCTGCCCGCCCTGCCTTTATGCAGATCACCTGCACACACTCTTCTGATTGAGGGCCCGGCACATGGTTAACCTTTCACCTCTTACCAATAAAAGGGATGTAAGAAAAAGGTAGAGGAAATCTCAGACTTAATCCATGCAGGCATCTGACAAGCCCTCGGTTAGACTGGAGTCCATATCAGGGTGACCTCTGCACACACAACCTTTATCTGTTCATCTACACCTCTCTTAAAAGCCCGTTGAATTATCAACCCGGCATGAGGGAGGCTCCCCGATTAACACACATCAGCCCCAGAGTGGCACAAACGTTCCCCTAATCATGTGTGTGTGTGTGCATGTGTGTGTGTGTGTGTGAGTGTGTGTGCGCACACTAGAAAACCATAGCACCTGTCTTCCCCAGCTGTACCGCAGACTCTGTGTAAAAATTAAGAAGATATATATATATATTATTTTTTTTTCATTATAAAATTAAATATTGTTGATAAATATAGATTTCTAAATAATGATTTTACAATATTTCTTTGTGTAACTCTTCCCGTATCCCAATATTGTATTAGTAATTTTTTAATGTTAAACATTACCGCTTTATTCAGAAAAAGTAAGCAGCGACTACAAGGACATTTTCATATTACACCTCGGAATGAATGTGTTTAATCTAGAAATGCTTTTTATTTGCACATTAATAAAACTGAAAAAAATCCCAAGATTTTTATGAACCTGTCATGAATAATGAAAATAAATTCCAACATCTTTCAAATGAAATATTTCTTAGCATATTTTCCATTTATAAGTGTTCTTTTTTTTTTTTTTTTTTTTTCTCTCTCCCCAATTCCTGCTAATGAAAAAGCCCCTCACTATCATTAGAGATATTGAACTCATATGTGAGTGAAGGAATCGGGAGTGGATGATCACTCATTACACCTGATAGTAAAATCAATAGGCACCCTGTGTGTGTGTGTGTGTGTGTGTGTGTGTGAGCAGTGGGTTGTATAGTCGAAGAATAAGTGAGGACTGAAAACTGAGGAAGTGGGGCCACCTTTTGACAGCAACACTGCACAGTCATTCAGGCTTTCTCACACACTCGCTCGCTCCCTTACATTCAAGTGTGCACACACACACACACACACACACACACACACACACATACATACACACACGTGCAAGCCTGCTTTCACGGCACTCAGACAGAGCAAGGGCAGCTAATTCTAATGAGAGCTAAATCAATCAAGTCTTTTTAATCACCACCACTTTTATAGTGTGGAAGTAATGATGAAATTTTACGTAGGGTGATCCCCTAAGAACTAAACGTGCGCGCACACACACACACCCTTCCCAGACGCATATTTAGTACTCCAGGCACTTACTCATCTCTGATGATTTTCATTTTTCAATTACATTATCTGCTTAACCAATCAATTGCCAGCCTTATCAATAATTAATGCTTCAGCGACTATTAAAACTCCTAAATAAAACTGCAACGTGCCCCGTGACATCGTTTAATGATTTTACTTCTATTACATCTACACACAAATGTGCACGCAGCTAATTTGCATCATTCATAACCAGACCAGGCACTTGGAATATTTCTATGTTGTTGCTGTGATGGATATTGCAATATAATTTATTGCCTCAGCTGCTTATTAAATTACACACACACACACACACACACACACACGTCATGCTCAGACAGTGTTGTTCTATGTTGACTTTGTTGTTGAGTTGCACACATGCATTAAGCTCCGTAGAGCATGTAATAGAGCCACTGTAGCCATGGGCTGATAAGAAGAGAGTGGTACTTAGAGGGGTGTTAACGTGCTGCCGCTCTGGATCGATGCATTACTCTGCTTCCCTTGGCTGCAGCTGCCGCTTCTCACAGAGCACCTTTATCTAAGCTCCAGAGAAACTGCTGTTTACAGACAGCTTTGGAGCCAAAGGGCCTTGATCTGACTCCACCTCACAGCGGAGACAGCTTTGATAGAGCTAATCTCGGTGCTGAATTCTCTCTCCTCTGGTGAGCAGCTTATGCTCCAGTCTGTGGTTCCAGATCCCTGTCTCATATTCGTTTAAGTTTTATTGTTGTTGTTGTATGGAGTGCCAGGATCCCTTCATCGGCCGGGTTTAGCCATCAGTGGGATGTTTGTTTAAGGATCTAGTTCCAGGGAAAGTTTAAGACTGTGAGCATGTTGTAAGTGTGTATGTGTGACAAGAGATAAGGTTTCATATGTAAAGTCTAGGGCTGAGCCGATAAACGATATCATATCGAATCGCGATAAAATTTAATAACATCAATAATGATGATTAGCATCAATAACGATGATTAGCTCTGGACATTTTTACTCGATGTGGATTAAAATCCGTTAAGACCCCCTGGTGGAATACGGCATTTCATGAATGAAAGCATGGTAATTCATGTTACATATTTTGGAAAGCTGAAAATATTGTGATTAAATTACAAACTATTTTATTATACAATAAACACCAGGTACAATCAGTGTCTTTATCAGACAGCCAACAGCCAAATATACATATACAAAACTGTTAAAACCTCATCTATAAAGCCATTGATCTATAAAACTCCCCAAAAAAATCATGTGGTAACTCTGTAAAGGATCCGAAAAAATCGAAATCAACGAATTATGTAATTAAGACACATTTCTATGTCGATAAACATCCACGAATGTAGCAAAAGCTGAGCTCAGAATGCAAGTCTAAATGGAGATGTCTGTGCTAACACGAGACAAATGCTTCACAAAACAAACAAAATGGCTGCTACACTTGACTTGTGTGTCATGGCATTTCAAACATGGCATTTAAACATGGCAAAAGTAGTTAATGAATCCTTAAATTTTTGTAGCTTAGATCATTTGTTTGGATAATTTTTTAAAGATGGCTAATGATTTTATATATATATATCATTATATATATCGTATACCATTATCGATCACTATGGAAAAAAAATATTGTCATTTTCGCCATATCGCCCAGCCCTATGAAGTCGCAAGATCAAACAAGGGATCATAAAGGAGAAGAACAGAATAGGATAGTGGCAAAAACGACTGTAATCTTTTTATTCTGGTCATCAGTAAAGGAAACTTTAATGCAATGCTTTAACAAAAACAAAGCATGTTCCAGATGTTTAAGATGGTGCTAAAATGGGAGGGTGGAGAAAGAAAAAAGGGGGAAGTCAAGACTGAAACATCTGTCAGCACTCAGCAGGCTCGGTTGAGGAGACGGGCTGGTATGTGGCGGCCGAGCTGAGGAATCAGCGGGGCCGGTGAACTTGGCAGCGGTGCATTGTTTATTTGCCCTGACCTAGCGTTCGCCACGAGGTTAAAGCAGCCAGTTGCTGAAAGGAGCTTTTGTCCTTCAGCAGAAATCTGTTACAAATATTTACCATGAGGGAATGCAAAGGCCTGGGCCTCCGCCAGCCAGACAGGGGCAATAAAATTCACTGCACATTCTTGAATTAGTCCCCTTTCAAACCACACTAAATTTACACTTTCCTTTTATTAATGAGATCATGCTGTCACCGGTTATTAGCCGCTTATGCAGTCAGTGTTCGGATTTCGCAATTCTTTTCATGTAAGAGAGAAAAGCGCTGCAATAATTTCATGGCGAGAGAGGAAATACACATGCGTTTTTAACCTCTGCACATGACCAAAATTTGTAATGTTTTCTAGCTTATTACTCAATGCCATTTTTTTCTCATTTAAAATAAAACCGTTCTCGAACCTCCACATCCTAAAGAAACAAATTTTAAACAGCACCGTTCTACACAGAGATCCTGTCCTGATTTTGTATACATATATCCGAAAAAAAAATCGTATAATTTATCTAAAGTGATCTTGGAACAGTTCTATACCACCGCTTTAATATACTAAAAAACATCTGCATTAACCAGCACACAGATTTTTGCAGCCAGACCTTGCCAGCAGCCTTCCATGCACACTGACATGCAACAGAGCTAATGGTGCCCAATACAGGAGGGCCTAATCTTAACTAACTGACAAGATTTAAATTGAGGAGACATCTTCCACTGATTAGCTCCCACACCCACAATTATCCAACTGGGGTGTCAAGCAAGGTTTAACATCTCCACTGATTCTGCTCTCTGGAGAGATCCAGGAGGAAACGCAATCGCTTTTAATAACCACCGTCTCCTCCAGCAGGCTGTTCCGTCAGCTGCAGCTGTAGCGTCCTAGCCATTCAGCCTCCCTTCAAAATTAACCTTTGCTGCGAAAATATAATTCCGCACAAAATGAACCACCGAGCCATTTTTTTCCATCACTTCTGTCTTTTTCTCTCTTTCTCACCCCATCAGTCTTTTTTCTCTCTCCCTTTTTTTATTCTCACTTTTTGCCTCGGAATAATTTATTTAAATTGCAATCTCGGGATGGCGAGGAAAATCTGGACCCTGGAATGTAAATTTTTATTCTGGAAAAAGACGGAGTAGAGTGCGTGAACCCGACTGTTTTTTGGACAAACAGGAGATGTTGGACGTTTAAACTTAAATTGATAGTAAATTATAATTGCGTTAGTAGAACTGAAGAGTTTAACTAATCTGTAAGACACATGAATTAAAAAAAAAAATCAGTAGATTAAGCATTGTATTAAAAATGTTTCAGTAGTTTAATATTTTAATGCTCCGCATAAAATAAGAGATGTTCGTGGTACAACATTTGCATTTACTGACACCTATAAAATCTGCATAAAAGCTCACAGACAGCTGGAAACAACGAGTGAAAGGTTCTGCTAAAATCTTCAGTAATTCAGCTCTGATGTGTACCAGAATGCCCCAGACAGAGAAAAAACTCTACCCGCTTTTTTATAGGACATCATTTATTTTCATCAATATAAAATATACATGCATAAAGTTAAAATAAATATTTTTACCTAATTATGCTTGTTATTAAATCAGAACGTGCTTCCTTAAACTTTTCTCAGGTTTTTATAATTAAGGCCAGTTGTTGGTAACAGGTTAAAGGTCTCCAGTGGTGGTCACCTGACCTAATTATTCTGGGATGAATTGTGCCTCCAGTTTCTTCTCCAAATCACTTTAAACATCAGTGTGTGTTAAAGCTCCAATCAATCACCTGCCTGTTGCTAACGAACTGTTTTTCAAATAGTGATGAAACCAGAACACAAAGCAACACTATTAATTATTTACTGTTTAGTTTGACTAATTGATCTGTTTGGGGAGCGGGGATAAAAGTACAGGTGCCTCCCCAGATCGCAATGCTTTCATGTGGCATTTATGCACAGGTGACAGCATGCTCCCAAAAGATGCATAATGAACTAAACAAGATCAAATAATTATCACTGGGGACTCGGAGCGCGCTGGTTACAAACAGAAGAGTTTACTGCCGTGCTTCACTTCTTAGACAACAAAGTTAGAGAGGACTCGCAAAACTGTTTAATCACAAAGGCCATGCAGAGGACAGACACGGCTTAGTATGCTGTGTGTTAACTGGGTTAGAAATAATCGTACGTTTGTGTGCATGTACCCTGCAAACTTTAAAGCTTTTTGTTTTTTTTATAACAATGTATAAGACATTTAATAGTTGTGAGCTTCTTGAGTTTATAAAACGAATTTTCTATAGGGAAAACTTGACGCTACAAAGAACACTGTTCTGTTTTCAGACTAAAATAGTTTAACATTACATCAGAAAAGTGCACTTATTTACATATACACTAGATGTAATACACTTTTATAATATAATACAATTCGAGGACAAAGATCAATTTTCTAAACCTGTTTATTCCCTAATTTGGGGTCACAGTGATCTGCTGGAGTCTATCCCAACTGTCTCTGAAAGGGCTAAAGGCAGGAGGGGGTACACCCTGGACAGGTTGACAGTCCATCACTTGACCACATCCATGCTCCAATTTAGAATTGCCAGTTTTTGGTCTGTGGAAGGAAACTGGAGTACACGCACAGGGAGAACATGCAAACTTCACACAGAAAGACCCCTGCCTGGGAATTGAACCCAGGCCCTCTTGCTGTAAGTTAACGGTGCTTACCACTAAGCCAGCATGCTCCCCGAGGACAAACAATTGTTATTAATTGACATTTACAGCATTTAGCAGACACTCTTGTCCAGCGTGACATACAAAAGTGCTTTGAGTCACATCATTGAACAGATCAATACTGGTAGAATAGATCACATATCAAAGTGTAACAACTAACAAAAACTGTTGAAAAGTGCAGCATGGATCCTTTTATATTTCTTGGTTTAAATGCCGACTGCTAGATATTTGAAATAGAGGTGGGTTTTCAATTGTCTATTAAAGACAGCCAGTGACTCTGCTGTTCTGACGTTAATGGGAAGTTTATTCCACCAGTCTAGAGATGCAGACCTATTTTGTGTCCTAGGGGATGGTGGGACTAATCGAGTGGTAATTGTGGATCTAAGGGAGTGTGATGCTATGCAAGTGATGAGTGCTTGAAGGTAGGAGGGTGCTGCTCCGTTTTTGGTTTGATGTTTTTCAGAAGTCAGCTAGAGAAACATCTGTCAGGTTTTTCCCTAAACTACCACACTGTCACCTTCTTAGTTTGCACTCATTAAAGGTCTGGTAAATATCATGCTCATTGACCAGACCAAACAGATCAAACTCAATCTTTGGTGGAATTCTGTAAATTTAAGCACATCTGAATTGTTAATTGAACTAATAAGACACTCAAGCACATGTGACCAGAAATTAACAATTTAAACAATGCACATCGCTTGATCCAGTTTGAACAAAGAGCTCTGTATAAGTATCTATCATTAGCGACCCCCACCCCTTCCATCCCCCACCCCCTTTCCAGCTGTCAGCAGCCAGTGTTCTGTTTCAGATCACCTGTTTTACCTTGCTGACGGACACCGCTGATGATAAATGGTAAACGAGTGCGGAAAAAAGCAAAGGTTGATGCAGCCCGTGTTAATGATCATTTTGGTGCTGGAGGCACTTTGGTGTGCGTGCGCTATTGCACATGTGATTATTCAGCCCCTTCCATAAGATTTATTTCATTCATAATAGATGTGCGGAAACTCTGGCTTGTGTCTTTTCTAAAACTTGTATCCCCCCTTTTTTTACTCTGTCTATAACTACCCTAATATTCCTGCTGAGAGTTTTGAAGAATGTCCTCCAACTCCACAGTTCCAGTCACTATATCACCGTTACAAGCAGCTCTGAAAACAATTTGGAACCTGTGAGTCATTTGTTAAAGCATCCTGAAGTTAGTATAGCATGTCTATCTAGAAATGTTTGCGACGTGTGTTATAATCATATTATTACAATGTAGTAATTGTTGGTTGTTGCAGCTACTATAACGAAATTTATCTTTAAAAAGCCACCGTTTCTTGTTTAGTGTCATTAGAACGCCAATGTGGAGGAGAACATACTGGAGGGAGAACATGTTGACCTGCATCTATGTGACTGCAGAGACTCAGCTCGACTAGTTAACAAAAAATGAGACGTCGAGTGTGATTATGACGGCACCATTAGCAGGAATGTCACACCGTTGGAAGCTGATCTGTTTAAAAGGTGAAGGAGCTGGACATGAGCGATATCAGGACTAAAGCTCTGCTGCATCAGTTCTTTAGTTAGAGATGAAGCAAGACTTTGATTCTACTGGTGGCACTGTACAGGTAGTCGAAGATGATGTAAGACATCGTTACTATCGTTAGTCAATTGCATTATGAAGATTAAATCCGTTGGAAAAAAATCCATCAACTTCATTCAGATTAAATATTAATTGGAGGTTTAAGAATAATGTGCAGTTGTTCAGAATGGATTTTTTTTTTTTTTTTAACGCACTCATTGTAAATGTCGTCCTCAAGCAGTGTGATGATGCAGTGTGGATAAGTTGGCCTGTGACTGAACCAACCAAGCTACATCAGATGTGGCAATTAACAGATTTAAATATTAACCTTGCTTTAAAACGTCATGGTAAAGACATCGTAAAGCAACACTACGCTTTTGTTTTACGGAACGGAATTGTTGCATTTTGTGCATAAAGTTACATAGACGGTTACACCAGTTTATGCCAAGCTTTTCAGACTATTTTTGCCCACACATTGGGTGTCCAAAGTCTGTCCTGTGGGCCAAATATGGCCTATGGATGAATTTTAAACAGAATGAATTTTGTCTATTGAAGTCTATTATATGTAGTCCACCAAGCACGATGTAGGCCAGATGTAGAAGTAGGGCTGGGCCGATAAATTATATATTATAAATTGTAATAATCTTTATGTCTATAACGATGTTAAGCTCTGGACATTTTTACACAATATGAATTAAAACCTGTTAAAATTCTAACGTCCTCCACGGTGGACACTGCGTTCCATTGAGTGAAATAGAACAGAAAATGTTACATATCTTATAGCTTAGCTTCCTGTGATTAAATGATGGAAACCATTTTGAGATATTACAAACACCAGGTACAATCAGTGGTGGCTTGGCGGTTCTGGGAATCAAACCCTGGTCTTTCTGGTATCAGTCCAACACCTTAACCACTAAGCCACCACTTTCCCACTTATGTTTATGAATGTAGCAGAAGCTGAGCTCAGAATGATGAGTTGTGGCGTCTGTCCTAACACAATGTAAACGCTACACAAAACAGAAAAAATGTCCGCAGCAGATGACTCATGTCACATGCCCTTTTTTAAGCATGGGGTTTAGATGCTAACAGACAGCTTTTAGCTTTTCACAGGTGGTGATATTGTGTTGTGTTTATTTTAATTAGTTGGCTTAATTTTTTTCTTAATTAATTTTTTATCTGGTTTTGGTAATAAACTAAACATTTTTGTGGCTTTAATCATGACTTATATATATCGAAATATATATCGTTATCGATCAATATGGAAAATTGCATTTTGACCTATCGCCCAGTCTTATGTAGCAATAACACACAAGTGACAACATTTTACAGCTGATATTTAATTCTAATCATCAAATCAACTTATTATCATTGTTAAAGTACCACTTATGTTTAAGAGAAAAAGATTTCTCACATTTCTTTAATTCCAGCGGGAGAAAAAATACTTTTGTGCTGTATTATTTGGTTACCAACTTTTAAAAAACAGCAATAAATAAAGACTTTAAAATACAAAGTGTGTGCATGTAGTTTTACACACCATTAGGGTTGTGAAATTAATGAATGCATAGAAATGGTTCTAACCGTAAAACCGTGATTATTCCTCAGACTGTAATCGTACCGACAAAATCTATAATCGTTGCGTCCCTAGTGCCAAGCGCCACGGAGCTCATGCTCCCACTTGGCCCTGCTTATTTGGATGCACTCGAGGACACAATGGAAGTGCATTACTCGCTCTCCATCCTCCCAGCAGCTGTAATTTCATAGCAGTTACTGCATGCATCCTACTTGACACACAATTCACTCTCTCTGGGAAAAGAGCCAAATAATGGGATTTAGCCTGGCTGCTAGCGTGAACATGCCACTGCTCCCCTAATTACCCTATCCAGACATGAGGCTCGACACTGTCAGCCCCGCACTGGCACCAGCGAGAGGTCAAATCTGTTTTTCAGCGCAAATGGACTAATAAACTCCTATTTCTAAAGTATCTTTCCTATTTTGGGTGGTTTGGGCTCCACTAAAAATTTTTTTTTTTTTGCACGGTGTGTGCCGGTTACTGTGAAGATGTCCTACGAAATGCTAAGCATAAACAAAGCTGAGTGTTATCTGAGTTATTTATAGCTATGGATGTCTTTGTCCATGTGAAATGTACACTATAATGTCTTATAAGACATCTGCCGTCCAGCCCACACATCTCAGCACTATGAATTCTTCATATTTTGCCACATTCAGGATTAACATTAGCAGTAATACTGCAATACACATTTTGAAATCGAATCATTAAATATGATGCATCACGCGGCGGCCAGTGAGAGTATTTGTTTATTTAGGTCGTCTGCAAGTCTTTAATTATTACAGCAGCCTGATTCTCATGGCCACCGGGCTACTGCAATGGAGCTGTCAAAAACACGCTGGAACAATTTTATTTGCTTGTAAGAAAGAATGCTAACGTGCTCTGTAATCAGCCTTCGGGGTATTATTGGCTTGTTTATTTTAGTGATACGGGGCAAAGTAATTCGGCGGCAGGCCTTTGTTCTCGCTCTGTGACTGTCACGTGGCATCTGCGGGAAAAGATAGGGTCAAATAATTAACCAAATTAATGAGTTTATTCTGTGAGCAACCAAACGCAGACAGAGATGAGAAGCGATACCAGCGTTAAAACGGCACGTAGCTTGCTTTGTATTTGTGTTGGGAGGAAACAGGACGTGCATCTCATTAAACCCGGGAGCTGTTTAGAGTTTATCAGTGTAATTGCAAAGTGTATTAAAAAGTAGAGCCTTATTAGAGTTCGCTAATCAATACTGGAATATGAGAAGCTTAATGTCTTTGCTATTTTCACCACTTCATTTGTTTTTTTTAACCAAAATAAAGTTGTAAGGCTGTAAATGAGTGATGGGTAGGTTGTTATTTTTTGTATTATTATTAGGCGGAGGCCTGTGTGCAGACCGGCGTTCCAATACTATTGGATTCTTTTATACCACAGCGGTTTTTCAACATTAACAATTTAAATTTTGTAACTTTACAGCATTTTATATTTATATATCATTTGTGGAACATCTGCAGGGCAAGTGGTGTTGGTTTGTGGACACCTTACGTTAAGCCATGTGACTACAAATTTCTTTAAGACATGGCTTTTCAAGATTGGTGTAACAGAACTTGAGTGTTCCGGAGAGCTGAGAGTCCTAATAACCTCATCCTGGCCTGAACGCCTTTGGTATAAACCAGAATGCCGACTGTACCTCAAATCTCCTGACCCAACATTGCTATCAGGGCTAAATTGGAAAATCTCTGGAAAAGCTGTGCAAAGAATGAACAAAATCTGACTTCATCTGGAATATTTTGTTGCCAGGATGTATGTAAAATATATATGGGAGTGATTGGTCAGTTGTCTCAATACCTTTGTCCTACCAAGAATCCGGTAAAAGATTAGCTGAATGTGACCAGATGTGGGTAGTAATGAATTACATTTAATTACAATTACATTAAATTGAGTAATTTCTGGGTAACGTTTACTTTTAGAATACTTTTATGGTTACTCGAGTAAATTTTTAGTGAAAAAAACCTTTAATTTTACTTCACTACATTTGGCGTCGTTCCTCCGTTCCTGTCAAATGGTAATAAATATGAGATTTAAAAAATAATTCGTGTATATAAATTGTTTTAAAGTCTCGTGAGATTTTGGAGATTTTTGGCTGCTTCGCGAGAGGCTGCTACGAATTAAGTTTACGCTTAAGTTTAGCGCACGTTCAACTGGAAGATGAAGCAGATGAAAACGTGTGTGTGTTATCGGAAGCAGACCAGCCGTGGCCTTAGGTTCAGTCTATATTTTTAATCCAATATGTCAAAAAGAATGTGATGCATGCTGTGTGAACCAAAACGAACTGACATCACAGCGGACAATAATTCCAACTCCAACCTGAAAAAACACATAGCGGTAAATGTTAAAATGACACCTATTTGAACCCTATTAATAATCATTCAGTATCTATGAGCACTTTAGTGTAAAACCACATTTTACACACTGTCCGAATATTTTTCCTCATATTCGCTCCCGTGTAAGAAATGACAACTATCCTGTGAACCTACAAACAAACACATGTCCATTCTAAACATCTGCACAATTTCACATCCATTTAACACAAAACTAAATAAATTGAACATTAAACTGGGACGTCCTGCATTTATACAACAACCAGGACACCTCACTAAAGACATCTGGAATAGGATGTTCAGTTGGAACCCAATATTTGTATAAATAATTGTAATTAAGGGAAGTTTTAGCGCAGTGATTAATGTGTTGGACTGATAATTGGAAGGTCGGGGTTCGATTCCTAGCACCACCAAGTTAGTACTGCTGGTGACTTGACCCTTAATCCCCAATTGCTCAGTTGTATAAAAGAGATAAATGTAAGTCACTTTGGATAAGGACATCTATCAAATACTGTGATTGTAATTGGGTTATTTTATGTGGATATTTGTGTTTTAAAAATGTCCTTTGCTTAATGTTTTGTGTCCTTTACAATATTCCACATACAAAATAATGCCTTTTATATTCAGACTACCTAAATTCTCTTCAAGCTACCAAAAACTAAAGAGTTCCTAGCCAAAGGCTACCAGAAATTAAAAAAAAATAACCAGGATAACTAAATTAATACAATCCTCTGATTTAAATTAGGGCTGTCAAAGCTGCTGTTGTGCAACATCCACCACCATCTGCCTGGACATATTTAAGAATTTCACACAACTGTGGTGTAAATAAATATAAATATATAAATGCTCACCCCATGAACCTCTCTGAAAAGTGTGCATGTTTGATGCAGACATTAAATGAGGAGCCTTTTGAATTGTAGACTCGGTGCTCTGGGCTTCATTAGTTTCCCTGCCACTGGCCTGGGATGACAATTTAAAACTACACAATATTTACAAGTGTTTGAACAGAGTATAGTGTGTGTGTGTGTGTCTGTGTTCTTCACATATACCACTGCAGGGTGACACTTCGACTGTCTCTGATCAGCGTATAATTACCTCAGAACAGAAAGTGGTGCGGTCCACAGGGGTGGGCAATGAGGAATGGTGACCCCTGCAGTTATGATGGCCCACATAGTGTCAGTGCACACCACCCAGGGGGCAGGGCAGGAAATGAGGACACTTTAGAGGACACTGCCACCATTAGGTCACCACAGGAGTTCGTTCCTCTCTAAGCGCACACACACACACACACACACACACACACACACACAAACACAAAACAGGTGTCAGTAAGTAGAAGAATGACCTTGTCTAGAGTAGCATTATAGCTTGGAAGATAACTGTGCTATTCCCTATGAAGCGCCATGATAAATCTGGTCTGTCTCCTCTTATTCTTTCCGTTTAACACCCAACACCCCACCCTGTCAAGAGCAGACAAATATCATGTCGGGAGGATGATGGTGCGCCTTCATGGACTGCTGCCTGTTTATTAGCGGCAGGCTAACTTTAAGAGAAACAGTGTTCATTAATGGACCGCATCCAGGCCTGATGAGGCGTCAGTGCTCGACCCGGGCAACATCAGCGGCATAATGGCACACGGTAAACGGCGGCGATAATTGTCGACCAAATTGTACAGTGAGGCTGTCCAAGGGCTGACAGTGACAGAGCAATTATGGCAAGCCAAGCGGGCTGTGTCAAATTAGCAGCTCTGACGAGCTCTCATTTCTCGTAGCACCCTGACGGAGACGAGTGATAGCGACTTGATTGTGAGTGATAGGCGAGACACGGCTCGGGCAGACACGCACTGATTTGTCAGTGGCTAGTGTTAGAGTGGGTCGTGCAGCCAGGTATTGAGATGTTGTCGAGAGGGTAAGACAGTGACCCAACCGGAAAGTCATTTAGTGCCAAGGTCATCAGTCAGTGCTCCTGTCAGCCAGAGATCATGCATGGCATGCTTGCAGCCATAATTACGTTTGACTGCGATGGGGAGATGTCTTCTTTTGTGGGCCTACAATAGCTGCATAATTTATAAATGATGGCAGTTAGGCGAGTCATGCAGCGGCCTTTGTTGTGTTGGCTAGCAGATCGCAAGTCTTCATGATGCAGCAGCAAAAATCAGGACAGTTTGTAGGGTTAGTAGTTAAAGCTGAAAAAAATATTTTATAATATTTAGTTATGAGTTTTTTTCTGTTCCTTATTTTTATCACACTTTATCATATTTTTAAAGCAGTTTTTTGGTATCCGTTTCTTCCTCCTGTCTTGGTAGAGACTAAATGTCCCCAGAAAAAATATCTAATAGTTTTGACCTTGTGGAGACATTTTTGCTTCTTGTTTAGCTTTACCAAATCTGCAGCATTTACCTAAATACACTGCGATTGCTTAGGTTACTGTTAAGGTTAGATTTCTGTGTAGATTAGCATCAATACGCTGCATTATTAATGATGCCAATGTACGGTTCTCATAATGCTACCAAGGCAAGTGTGTGTGTGTGTGTGTGTGTGTGTGTGTGTTAGAAGTGACATGTCTTAGTTTGAATTTGCATGCCCTTACTTTCTGCCATTAATGTCACTCTTGGCTCATCACCCTCAAATTATATTTAATAATGAATAGATTTTGGCCATAAATGTTAATGAAGGACTCGGTTCATCGTCTGTTTAACTTTCGTTGGTCTTACATAGCACTTTTATTTTATTTAGTCTTTATAAAGAAAAACAATTTTCTTGATGCTTCCTTTTCACTTTATTGTCCGCCAACTTTTATACAAAGACATTCATTAGACATTAATCAGTCAATTACTATTTTTTTTTTTTTTATTTGTTCAATCAAATTAATAAAAATTGAGGTTTAAAGACCTGTCATAGGCCAGAGTATCTATTTTTACATGCTGTGCTGTCATTCTTTTGCATCGCATGGGGTCACATGTACAGCAAATGGAACTAAAATGCGACCTCAGGGTCATAGTGAACAGAACGTGATTATGTCTATGAGTCAGAAAAGGGGAACTAGCGACGTCAAATCTATAGAACGTGCAAAAAGGGTGAAAACAATGCAACATTAACCTAAATGTGAAACAATATTTATTTTGTATGCAAAACAATTATTGGGTTACCCATTTGGTTTCGGATTCTACTGCCTAATAAACAGAAACAATTTAATGGCAAAATTATGCTAACACCTCATCATTACACCAATTGTTGCCAAAAAAATTCTTTTTTGTATAGTCGTCTAGAATGTCTTTGTAAGCTGTAGCATTATATTATTTCTTCACTAGAAGAGACTTAACCCTTCTGAACTGGAACACAGACTGAACCACAGAATGTTTGTGGTTTCACGATGAACAATTACCACAGCCACAATCCAGAATGTAGTGAAAATCCTGGCCAAAAGCATGGAGCTTCTCATACCAGCTAAGAATAAATCATATAAATAAAACTGTAATAAGATGTTTAGCAAGCACATATGGATGTGATGGGCAGGTGACCACATACTTTTGGCCATAGACTGTACTTCAATAATACTTACTTGAAAGGCTTTGCCTTTTTTTTATTAGTTTATCTTAGAACTAACTAACATCCCTGAAGATTTTACCTGCACTAACAACTCCAAAACTTGCATAAACTCTTAGGAGTGTCAGAAGAGGACCTACATTTACAACCTAAATATTAATATTTGTGTTATGAAATTGTATTAATTTATTCCCAAAAGTTTATTCTCTTCATTTCGTAGCGTTTCTCTTGCTGCACTGCTTCCTGTACATGTATGTGGATGTTAGATTTTTTTGTCCAATCAGATTTTAGTTTCTTTGTGCTGTCATGTCAATCTAATCTGCCCAGGGCCTTCAGAATCAGTAGTGCTGACTGATATAACTTAAAGTATATTAGCGATGGGACTGTTTCTTTAACCAATCAGATTTCAAGTTTGCCTATAACGTCAGCATTATTCCGTCAGAGTTACAGCCAAGTTCGACTAGCAAAAATCTGTAGCAATCTGCACACATTAATACAGTTGTGTTAGAATTTTTACACCCCACAATGGCTGACGGAGCAGGAGAAATTAGTCTTGGACATACTTAAAAAATCAGTTTTCAAGCCGGACTTTTCCAGAGAAGCTAGACATTGTGAGAAAAGATCAGCTAACTCCGAAAATAACTAGCTTGTCTCAGCCTGGGAATAAGTTTGTTCGTCATCTCCAGACCAGTTCCGACAAACAGTTCTGCTGGCATACAGCCTTTAAATGTGTTATATATTTTATTAATATCTTTAATCTTTGTCTTGTTATTAGATAAATATTGATTCTGAACTGTTCCAAATGATGTACGTGGTACAGTTGCGGTTGTAGTGTAGAGGTTTGGAGTTAACTGGGTTTCTTGCTTTAATAAAAATAATATTCACCCTCAATACACGAAATGCTTCTCTGTAATGCCACACCTTGTTATATTGCGAAATTGATGGTTTCTCTAATTGTGACATGTTGGTGGTATTAGGAGGTGGATTAAGTCGGGTGAGTCCTGACTTAGGAAGATGATATTAGAGTTAATAATAATACCGACTCTATTGTGTTGACTGAAACGTATCCATCAGGTGGAAAAAATTTTGTTGAGTTTGTGTAAAATTCATATCCCGGTGAATGAACCATTCTGCTTTAATAAGAACTAAAACCCGTCTGCTGCTTGTTTGTCAGCAGTTTTAGAGTTGGCACACAAGACTGTCCCCTAATGAGACAGACAGAGTCTGACAAGGACATTTATTTAATTCTGCTCTATCTGTAGCAAGCGATAAAGTCACTCTCTCTGTCTCTCTCTCTCTTTCTCTCTTCTCCTGACAGGGGCACCCTGGCACATGGGATTTGTTTCTGTGGCCAGGGGTTGTCAAGCGAGACAGCCAATAAGCAATCAAAGTGGCGGGAGTTGCTGAAACAATGGAGCGCAGGGCCTTCTTTAGGAGGTGCGACGTGGCAAGTCTTGCATGTATAATTAAGTGAGCGCAAGAGCCAAGGCTACTTAATCTTCCCTCTAATGGCGATTCTTTCCATCAGTGGCTTTCTCTGGGGGGCATACCCCATAGACCACTCCCCAGGTCACCAGTGTCCCCCACTTGTCATTGGAGAATCTTTTTTATCGGGCTGAGAAGTGTTTGCTTGTGATCTGGCATTAATCCATTCATCATTGCTTTGTTCCTTTAAGAATTCATAGGGCAGACCAAGGGTCTGTTCCACCAGCAATTTATCATCTGCGGAATAAGATAAAGAGATCTACCGGATATATACAAGCTGCATATTTCACACGTGCACCCACATACTGCCAAGCATGATTGTCTTTTTCGTTTGCCTTTCGCGGTTTTTAAGGTGTTTTGGGAGGGGGGGGGGGGGGGGGGGGGGGGTGGGGGGGCGGGTTGGGGGGGGGGGGGGGGGGGGGGGGGGGGGGGGGGGGGGGGGGGGGGGGGGGGGGGGGGGGGGGGGGGGGGGGGGGGGGGGGGGGGGGGGGGAGGGGGGGGGGGGGGGGGGGGGGGGGGGGGGGGGGGGGTTGGGGGGGGGGGGGGGGGGGGGGGGGGGGGGGGGTGGGGGGGGGGGGGGGGGGGGGGGGGGGGGGGGGGGGGGGGGGGGGCGGGGGGGGGGGGGGGGGGGGGGGGGGGGGGGGGGGGGGGGGGGGGTAGGGGGGGGTAGTAGCGTGTTTTCGTATAGTGTGATTGTGTAGTGACATTGCTGTAAGGAAACATACGTATCCTCCCCTAATCAGCTCCACTCTCCCTCTACACACCTCATACATTAGATGTGGATGTTAATTAGGCTGTTTCTTCTGACCTTTACTTTGAATCATTTGCATGCGGTTCAGATTGGGAGATGTTTTAACTGAAACCAAGATTTTAAATTTTCTTATTCAGTCTCATAATAATAATTATAATAATAATAATAATTTGTGAAAAATAGTTTATAGTCATATATAGTCACATTTCCGCTTACTGTTTAGAGCCACAAAAATGAAAGGGTTTTTAACCAGTAAGCGTGACAAAAGATAGTAATATTTAACTAATAGTCAGTCAGAGCTTAGAACACTACTCTGTCTGTGTTTGTTGAGGACTCTGACCAGTTTCATCCAGTCCCCATGAGACAACACGGTCCACTCTTCTGTCCATGAACAGAGATGCTGACATACAAGCGCAATGGCAGAGCCTGTGATTTAGCCAAAATGGGCTGCACTGCTGCGCTCTATAATACAGACTATTATGTGGTCTCACCACTGACACTAATGGGATGTTACAGTGATTTAAAATGATTTAATGGCTCCCAGGTTGGGCCCCTAATGGCCTGCTTTATACTGCAATGCGTATTATGAATGGGAATGACAGTGTTGTGAAGTGCCTCTGTTTTTCTCCTACATCTGCTCAAACAGTGTGACAGGTGCTGCTTTTCCGTTCAGGAGGAATGTGGGATAACTGGGGAAGGGCATGCCGTGACACCATTAGAGCCCAGCCTATCATCTGATCTTTTTTTTATTGTCCATCAACTTCAACACATTACAAAAACCAAATTTAATGTATAGCCTCCACCTACCTGATGAGTCAAAAAAAAAAAAAAAATCCCTGAAATAGCAAACAACCTGCATCCTGGACCCCCCAAAACAGAAATGAGTCAGCGTGAGTCTGAAGCTCCATAGTAGTAATATGATTTAATATGCAAGGCAAAACGATTAATCATTTTCCTGATCATAACATTATTGAATATCTTGATTGATTTGCTTTTATTCGTTTTCTAGGCGTTTGGTTTCCCGCAGAGACAGCAGGATGTGGAGGTCTATATGTGTGTGTGTGTGTGTGTTTCACTAATAACACTAAAAAAAGCAAGAAAATACAAAATAAAAAGCACATGGAGTTTTATAAGCCTGCCTCCAACCTTTATTGTACTGTACTCTTTAACCCCATGTTGTTGTTTTTTTTGTCTTTTCCCCAAGAAAATATTTTAGGGCCGCCGTTACATTTAATGATATTATCACTTTTGGTATTTCCTGCATTTCGTGTTTCCAGTATTGCTAGCACTGCGACCCGAATTGGTCCAGTATGCCTGGGTCATAACTATCAGCTGCTAAAGTTGAATCAGTGCAACTCGTCATATTTGTGGGCCCAACCAGGGGATCCAGGGGATCACAGAAAATGAAATAGAACTGATCAACACTTTTGAAAATATGTAAAGCACAGTGAAATGCATAGGGTTGGCTATGATGTAGTGCCCCGGAGCTTGAAACCAGGTGTTTCTGGTCTTTGTGCAGACAGCTGGTGGTGGTGGGGCTTGAGCCGGGGTCTTTCTGGTCTCCAGATCAGCAACACAGTGCCTTAACCATTTGAGCCACCACTGCCCCCCACAGAGTTGTTTAGTGTATTTAAACATAAAGTGGTTTCGCACATTGTCTTTTTTTTGGTTTAGGTGAGTGGAACAGTTAAGACGAATCTTAAAACAGGATTTCAGTCCCTTCAGTATTTTCCCGTGTTTAAATGCAACTGTTAAGGCAAATGCAAGTAATCCCTGTGCATATTCTGCATGACCTTTGCAAAGTTGACCAATCATTGTAATGCCCCGCCCACAGTGTAACAGGTTTGTCACTATTTACTTGTTACTTATTTTGAAAATGTGATAATAGGCTAATGTCTCTCATTTACCAGCAAGCATTACAGCAGGTGCCCATGCAAAGAATTTCCCCAATTATCTTTACAAAAGCAGAGCTAAAAATGCATTCTAATAGTGCAATTTTTTTACAACAAAACACCTCAAATCATTGCGTCATGCGTCACTTCTTTAGAAAAGCAGCCATAAAAGCAGTCATTCTAATCTGCAACAATAGCATAAAAGAATCCTGGAAAGACTAAATAAATGTTTTAGTATGTCAAAAAAAACTTCTGATGCCATACAATAACAGTTTTTCTACAATTAATCCATAATTTATCATTTTCCTGATTATCATTTGAAGACCTTTAATAAAATGCCTGTCCCTAAAAATGTGCATATGTATTTTGATACACATTGTGATACCAATTATTGTAATAAAATAATAGAAAACAGAAAAAACATACTAAACTATTGACATGATGGAGCAACATGATGGAGATTCTATGGGGTTTTTCTAAAAATGTTGACATACAACCATCAAATGTAGGAAAAATGTAGGATGTTTTTTCTAATTTGTGTCATATAATTATATAACTAATATTCATTTTATTTTAATCAAATCCCTACTTGTTATGTACCTGTCAAGAACTTTGACTACCACTCCTGAGTAGCAAACACACATCAAACTCCCTCTGGCACATCCCAGTCATTGAGGATGGTTTAGTGACAGGATGGGACCTATGGATCCGGTGTAGTGAGGGGAGACTGTGGGGTTAAGCTAACCAAACCAAAGTCCCAAGCATCTATGTGTGAACTTTTCCTCCCTGAATTGCTGGTCCTGCCTGTTATTAGGATTAACCACCCAAAAGCACTCTCGAAACCATCTATTAAACATCTCTCCGTCTTCTCCTGTCATTAGCCAATCAGTCAAGGTGAAGTGCTGGTAGTGTTTGGTGGTGATTAGAAGCCAGAGGATGGGGTATAACTGGACATACGGCAAATACAGCTACACCTGCCACTCATGCATCACTCTGATTTCTTACAGCGTTTTGTCTGAGTTTTTTTTTTTTTTTTTTTGTTAGAGCCCAATAACCGCAGGCAGTTTAGAGAGAGGAAAGAGGGCAAGGAAGAAAACCGTCAGGATTGACAGCCCTAGCAGTCATTACACGCTGGATTGAATACTAGATTACTTGAAAGTGGCTGAGGGTCAAGCGTCAGCGTGTTCCCTTTTGGCACTCAATGACTTTAATACCCAGCAATGTATTAGACAATTACTGCAAAGCCCCGGTCCACACCACAGCCACCGCTCCCCTATCACACCTGCTTTTTACAGCCGCCATTAAATTAAAAAAAAAAAAAAACTTGCTACATAAGGGGTTGTCTCCAGATCACGCCAGATAAACAACAGCTCCATTTCGAGTCAATGGCTCCGTGTCGGCTGTCCAAGATGGCTACTTGGAGAATCGCTTACATCACCCTTCCAGACGAAGCAGAGAGCTCATAGATGCAGCCACTCCACAGTCCATTACAGTAGCATTCCTCTTAACACTCACTTCACTAAATTACCCCTGTGAGCATGACTCAAGCCCCTGCCTGCCTTTTCTTTTCTTCTGGGTGAGTGATATGACCTTTAGGTGATTTGGTGACAATTACAGGAAACGAGAAATTAAATTATTCCCTTTTTTTTCCGGTGCAGTCAGAGGCTGTGTAGGCGTAGATGTAAAATGCAGTAATTATTTAGCTAAATTGGCATGTTACATTTCTCCTCTTCTTTTTCCGAAGTGAGTTATAAAAGAGACGACATGCTACTTGTTGTTCAGATGGGTCTGGAAGAGAGTAAGTGATTTAAATGCTTAGTGTTGCTTGTCAATAGGAACAATAGACTGTTTTTTTTCAGAGGTCACTGGGATGAAGATGGAGAGGTAGAAAGCCGTTACTCCACCACTTTGCCGCTCTTTTAGCTCACCGAGACCAAATTTAGACATAGTTATTCAGCCTAATGCATTCCTGTCTGTCTTTTCTGTCTCTCATTTTACTTACTCATTCACTCAATGAGTCACTTTTTAGTTTCATCTTTTTTATGTATATTAATATACTGTAGCATTAACCACCGTAAGCTATGGTCCTTTTATTAGCCTCTTTTTTTTTCGCCTTTCCACTTTCTTGATTTCTTTTTCCTTTGCACGGGCCCAGATTATAAGTGTGTGCATAAGGAGGCAGTAATTATTTTTGCTTCAGTATCACACAGAGACAGGACTTTTGCTTAGTGGCTTATATCAGGCCCCGACAGCGCCTGGTTTGATTACTGTGTCCCACGATTTAGCAAACTCTGAAGCATGGTGGTTGCTAATTAGGTAGCGTTGAGTAGAATGGATGACTACAGGGTCCTCTCAAGGTCATCTATGCCTCACAAAAAGAGGGGGGGCTCATAAAGGGTCCAGTGACTAAGAAGATGAAAGTCCCTGGACTCCTCGTTTTGGTGCTCTGTTGCTTTGGCTGAAATCTACGATCTGTCATTTGTGCTCACAGATCTGCGTTAACCTTTCCTTTCCAATCCTCCTTTTCTCCTTTACTGTTTTCCTACGCTTTTGTTTTGAAACCACACAGGCTGACAGCTACAGCGGAGGCCTTATCAAATCCCAGCCCTCTGTCTGTACAAATAAAGACATAATGGCCTCTAATGTGACGATCGCTTCATGAGGCTGTACTGTAAGGATGGATGTAGTGTTGTTTATGACATTTTAGATAAGTGTCTTATGCACATTATTCACATCCCATCAGACCCAAATTTTTGATTAGTTTCCAATCAATGCAACCCCTTAGCTTTTTCTCCTTTCAACCCAAAAAAGCTTTCCCTGTTTTTTGCTTAACATTGTAGTGTTTCTTGTGCAGTGTGTTGAAACTCTGACTAAACACAGACTTAAACTTTAGCCAATGAAGACAGAGTTGTAGTAAGGTTGATTTATTTACTGTCACTCTTCCTTATTAACATTTTGCTTTGCGAAAACTGTGATAAAACAATACAGCAATATTTACTGTTCTTGTCTTGACTACATTGCATTATAAATGACTATAACATTATTTACTGTTCTTGTTCTTACTGTTCTGGATTCTTAGAGAGAGCACACCAAGTCTGTCTCATTTAATGAAGGGAAGTTCGGCTCATTTTACCGACTCGGACCTTTGAGTCTCGTTCAGCAAAATAAAACGAATCTTTTTTTTGAGTCATTTCGTTTATTTTAGCAAAATATAATTAATATGTTCTAGGACTTCTAGGACACATCTAGGACTTACCCAAACCTTATCATACTACAAACAATACAAAACTATAATGCTAAAAGAAACAGAAAAAGATTAATTGATTCTTTATTTGGATCTTTAGTCTATGATTAGCTCACATCACTTCTTATCTGACATGTTTTTTTGGTTTGTTCATCACGTAACAACCCCATAAACCTAACCAATGCAGTCTGAGCCGTAAAAAGAATCGATTATTTCGACTCTCGAGTCTTCCAGTTGAGTCGTTTGTGCATCACGTGACAACTCAATATGTTTAACCATATTGAACGAATCACTTTCCGAGATGACTCGTTCTCCCTGATTCACATTAAAGATCTGTTTAAATGAACGAATCGCTCAAGAACGAGTCTTCACTAGTCTTATTGTTTTCAAGTGACATGAAACAAATAATATACATTTTTACAAATTAGTTAAAATAAAAAAAATGATAATGAACTTTATATTTTTTACTTAAGAATGTGTACCAAAAAGTTTTTGGTTGGATATCCAAAAAGGACAGTTGGATATCCAGAGGATCCTTGGCAACCCTAGCGCATTAACTGTGGCACACATATGAGGGCAGTTCATTTCCCTCTATAAAGAATCTGCCCACTATAATGGAGTCTTTTTATTTCCATGCACTATAAAGAGCATTTACAGCTAGTGCACTTCCCCGAGAAACTTCAATTCACTTTGTCTTAATTGCTGATGTTAGGTAGTGTGTTATGGGGAACGCTGTGAGAAAGGGAGTACATTATAGTAGCTTCATTACTTGTTCCTTCATTTGCAGAATGTTTTATCAGAATCCGCATACATAATTATTGTTGAAATTTAAAAGACGGTGCTGCTAATAACTTGAGAACTTTGGAATGAGATTTAGATAATCAGTATCCATATTGGCTGTTCTGAAGCATGTCACTACTTAATTTATGAATTTCTCGATTTAGGGCACTGGTTTTAAAACCAGTTCTTTGTATTCACTTTTAACTTAAGTTAAAACTTAGTAAGAAGTGGGGTTTTTTTCTCTCTCTGTTGAGTTGTATGTTGAGATGAAACGGCGAAAATATGAACAATATTCTTGCCAGTGGTATTAAAGTGGGCAGATATATTTATTGTTACACTGACCAGCGTGCCCTAACAGTTCAGCGTTTCCCAGGTTTGCGTTATATTTCTTAAGTTCGATAAGCAAGAATAAGAGAAATAGTGTATATCAGGTAATAAAAACAAGCTTTGGATTAAAAGTGCAGAAAAAAAAGGATGGATGGATGGATGGATGGATGGAAAGAAAGAAAGAAAGAAAAAAGAAAGAAAGAAAGAAAGAAAAGGAAAAAGAAAGAAAGAAAGAAATTAATGCATGAATGAATGGATAGGTGATGAATTAATATAGAATTTCAATCAAATAAAATAGAAAAAAAAGGAGAGGGAAAGGAGGTAAAAATAAAAGGAAGGAAGAATAGAGGGAAAATATACAGACATTAATTTGTCTTTAAAAATATATACATTTTTGCACTATGTATACAATGCACAATATGTTCACCTACACTTTACTGCTGTAAATACTCGCACATAATCTTCTTTGCACATCTATCTATCTATCTATCTATCTATCTATCTATCTATCTATCTATCTATCTATCATCCATGTTTTTTTCCTGCATTTTTAATCCAAAGCTTGTATTTATTACCTAATATACACTATTTCTCTAATTTTTTTCTCATCTATTTATTTATCTATCCATCAAAAACAGGGAGTTTTAAGCTTACGGGCTACTGAGGGAAAGCGCCAAACTCTTATGCTGCTAATTTATCCACTTGGTCCTTATTTTCACATCAGATTCATACTTTATAAAATTCTGCATGTAAAACATGTTAATAATAAAATAAAATATCATACATTATGACTATAAACACATTTTCATAACAATACCACTTACAGTAAAATATAAAAAAAAGAAATAAAAAGGTGAAAGATACCAACCCCCTACGACGTCATGCAAAAGTGGACGTGTTTTGCTGCCAGCATGAATATTTTACATAAATGACTAGAACACAGGCTGTTATCTCATTCTAGAAGGTCAGTATACATAGTGTTTATGCCTGAATCGTGAATACTCATAAACTAATCAATGTTTTAAAAAAGAATACGTTCTATCTGATTGCTTTGTTTTAAGCATTTAAATTATTTTCTTAAAATTGTAATAAAACAATTCTGAATTGCTACACAATAAGGCTACACAATAAGGCTACACAATAACTGACATACAAGTTTAAAAACACACCAAAACTTACGGCAGATCTGCACATCTTATGTGACGTTGATGTAAACAGTTATTGTAAACAATTTGAACATGTACAGTACGCGTGTGTGCCACCTGAGTGTGTGTGTATGCTGCGTAGTCTCGGTTCATACTGTTGCACAGCTTGCGCCATCAGCAGCACAGTATCGTGTTAACAGTAGGAAAGTGTAAAGATTGGTAGGTTTGGAAAACAGATAATATGTCATCAGCGGCAATGAAAAGAGAAAGTACAAAATAAAAGTTTGGAAATTGTTGTTTCACTTGGATGCATATTAAACTGAATCATTTCGGATCGGATTTGAATCAAAGTCAATCGTATCGGTGCTGACAAGGCTTGCAGCTATAACCGGTGTCACCAGTGTTAAGACGCAACACCGGTTATGCCACTTACCCACCGCGGTACCGCCCCACCGTTATTTTGACACAAATCACAAATCAGCGGCAGGAGTCATTTATCAAGTGAGATGGTCCACTGGTGATGCCGGTCCACTGGTGATGCTGGTCCACAGTGAGCCGGTCAACGGTGATGCCGGTCCAAGGTGATGCTGGTCCATGGTGATGCTGGTCCACAGTGATGCTGGTCCACAGTGATGCCGGTCCACAGTGATGCTTGTCCACAGTGATGCCAGTCTTAACCGTGTTGTCACAACAATTAATTAATTATTATTAACAAAAGTTTCCTCACCATCACAACCCTAGTACTGACTCAAGTCACTTTTATTCAAATCATTCACAGTGATCTGAAGTGTCTGACTCGGCCTTTGTCTAATTGTATTAGTTGTATAACTGTATTATCTAACAGTGAAGGCTTTACACCCTTATCTGCTAACACAATCCCGTGTTTTCCAGCTGTGTTTAAAAATGAAAGGTCGTATCTGCCCCAGGATCAGCCTAGTCTAAATATTGACATGGTATACTAAACGCTGGGTAAGAAAACAACAACGGCTTTAACCACCGCTGTTATTTCAGCATGTTGCTGTGTGGCCTTGACTCACTGCAACTCCACACGTCTGTTCTTAATAACTCAATTGTTTAATTGAGTTGGCTCAGTTTCCCAGACAGACTTGTCACCCCATCTGCCTGCATCTTTAGACATCTTTAGACGTAATAAAATTGGCTAGTCCTAGATTTACTTACAGATTTTAATAGAATCCGTAATAAAGGTAATATGGGAGAGAGTACAGTGTCCAAACAGTGTGGGCGTTCAGCTTTCTTTCTTTAAGGTCAGATGATTAATCAAGTATCACTTATTATTTCGAACTTAATGTTTATTTTTTTGTTAAAATATTCATTAAGGCCCAAAGTCAGTCCAGCAGTCTCAGTCGAACCTTTACGTAACGTGTAAATGCCTTAATTTTGTCACATATACTTTTTTACAGCTCAGTGAAATTCTTTTTTGCATATCCCATCTTAGTAAGTTGGGGTCAGAGCGCAGGGTCAGCTATGATACAGCACCCCTGGAAAAGGAAGGGTTAAGTGTTTTGCTTAAGGACCCAACAGTGGTTGTCTTGCTGGTGGTGGGACTTGAACCCAGGTGTTTCTGGTCTTTAGATCAACAGCTGGCGGTGGTGGGGCTTGAACCCAGGTCTTCCTGGTCTCCAGATCAGCAACATGCCTTAACAATGTGACCTAAATAAATGCTATGTATTCTATACCCTCCAGCCCAGTTGGTAGATACATTATACCCCAGTGGCAGATTCCCAGTGATGGCTTTGTCTTCTAGACGGCCATCCAGACAAAACCACAGAAACTTTGCTGCAATAATCTGCTGGTGTGTCTGGTCAAACGATGGAGTTTTGGTTCCTTGCCGCTCTCGCCTCGGGCTTGCTCTTAATTTACAGATATTAATTAAACTAAACTGTGTGTTTTAGTGAATTTTATATTGTCCTATCTGATTCAATTCTCTAAAGCTGCTTTAACACAAACACAAAAGCAATATGGAAATAAAGGTGAAATAAAGGTCACGTATTTTAGATCAGATAGTTGTTTTGTAGCCAGTTCAAGATTGTGCAGCTTGACACTTATTCAGGTAGTTTTACACAAAACAAACTGTGATTGGTTGCTCCACATGTCAGTCAGAAGCTCTTTTGCTCTTTTGGTCAAGAAAAGCTGCATTCTGAGCCCAGTCTGAGGGTCTGTCTACATTGTAAGATGAAATCCTTTACATTATAAGAGAACTAGGTCAGAATTTAAAAAGCAGACATTTTTAAAGCTTTGGTTTTTTTGTCCAGGAGATGCCCAAAATTCCCTCTTTAACAAATTCTTCTGTTGTAATACGACTTGATGTGCTTACTGTCTAAAAAAGACAGTTATATACTGTATCTTATCTGTATAATTAACATGAACTGGTTTGTTTGTCTGGTTGCAAATGTTTTAGCTGAAATCTAAAGCAGGAAGGTGTTCGGGATATATCTTGTGTTTATAGAAGTGAGAAATGAGACATATTCGACAAAGAATTAAAATGCACTTGACACCACACCTCTTAAATCTCAGCATTGTGTCTCTGCCGGTGCACAATTTTGGTAAATTGTTGAATTGTTGCAGACATGTTCTAGTGAGAGAAGAAAAGTGTTGTGTATTGTTGAATGGAGCGAAAGCACATAGAGATCGTGCGTAACAGCTCATATTTAATCATTACAGACAGCCTTATCACCAGCACAGCCTGATAAGCATCGCACACCGAGTTTGCCATCCTTCATTAAGCAGGCTCAATGTAAACTGTGCATCGGGCCTTTTGTTTGAATGCAAGCCAGCCTTATAATTTCTCCACTCAGGTGACATAACCAAATAAAAGAACCAAAGCATGAAGAAACGACTTCATGACAAATGGCTACCCGACACTACCGAATTACCGGACTGTGTCTGAGAACTAATGAGAAAAATTTCCCAAGAGAATCTTTATCTATTGCTCCTCCGAGAGTGTCTCTTCTGTCTATCACCCATCCGCAAACACACACTTACCCCGTCTCAGCTTCTTTAGCACTGTGCTGGGGTGCAGCCTTTCCACTTTACACCTCGCAATTAAAATTGAGAGTGAGAGAAAGCAGGTCGGAAGGACAGGGAGCACAGACATACAGAAAAGAAACAGGAAATACAATGACTTTTAAGTCAACACAGCTCGTTTCTTTCTTTTCTTCTACTCCTATTTTGTGGTGCAGATACCCGCTCCCTAACTGTTACTATTCCAGAGGTGAGGTATGAGACAGAGACAGGTGTGAAATTAATTAACAAAAGAAACAGCGCGAGTGCCTTCAGCTGGAGCAGATAATATCGGCTCCTTACACCGTGCCTTTGTGGTGCCACTGAGACATGCAGGAAAATAAAGACACGGCAATTGTAGCAAGCAGCATTTTTATGGTTATCTACCCTCTCATACACTTGCAGGCAAAACTCAACATGATTTGGATTAACATAATCAATTCATTTTACATATAAAAGCTTTTAGTGCATTGATTGCTTCATAAAATATGAATAGTTTATTGTGTAATGAAGTGAAAATATTATGTGTGAAAAAATATAGCGTAAGTAGTTCTTTTTGTATATAACTCCAGAATTTCGACCACCCATGACAAGGAACCTGCTTATCTGAAGGTTTCCGAAAACATCCATATTACATAAGGATTCTGCTGGAACATGTTTTACAACTGTTTCACCTCATTGCAGACTTTAAGTAGACTCCTAAAACTGTATTTATAGCTTTTTACAGCAGCTAACCAAGTCCACTAATTTGACTGGTCAAGTCAAGAAATTGGTAGCTCAGTGGTTAAGGTGTTGGCCTGCTGATTAAAAAGATTTGGGTTCAATTCCCAGAACCAGCAAGCTGCAGCTGCTGGGCCCCTAAGCAAGGCCCTAAACTGCTCAGTTGTGTAAAATGTAGAGAATGTCAGAAATGTAAGAATATTTTTTATTAGTGTTTATTACACTACAATGTTTCAGTGTGTGTATCCTTGATATTGGATTTTTTCCGATAGCTAAGGTTGGATCTTACTTGCTGATAACCAATAATTTTCAATTAATACCGAAAAAAAAAAAGTGACTGAACTTTATATAATTTCATTAAAAAAATTTTAATTTAATTTAATTGAAAAAAAGCTTAATTTTAAAAGATATTAGTAAATGTTAAAATTAACAAATAACACTAAACACTACTTCAAAGTCATTTACTATCTTTAGTTGATGTCATAAATTGAATCATGATTGTAAAATGTTAACACATCATTCTAAAGTCATGCTTAATGTTGAATAAATGCTTAAATAATGAAACACTTGAAACTTGAATTTATGTTATTTGCTTTTATTTTAGAAGAGTTGATTTATAACAGCTGAAATAGTTGTTACCTATTTTAATACAAAATATGTGCAACACTAGAAAAGACTAAAATCGGATGCATTTCTGTCCCCTGCATGAACGTCCTGCAACTTTGCTCTCTTTAGTCACAGGGGCTTCAATTGTGCAGCTTCGCTAGCTAACAAATGCGATCATCTGTATTTGAAAGGTGCTAAGTGTGTTATTAACCGGCTGCAGAACTCCAGTCAAAGAGTTGCTGGATTGAGTTCAGCTGTTTATTGAACCATACACATTAAGGTAGTTACTAAAATACACAATAAATTTTTGTCACACAAATTTTTTGTCACAACAAATTTTAGCAATGTTGCCTTACAGCAAGAACGCCCAGGTTTGATTCCCGGATAGGGGTCTTTCTGTGTGGAGTTTTTTGTGCTTGTGGGTTTACTCCGGGTTCTCCGGTTTTCTCCCACAGTCCAAAAACATGTATGTTCGGTTGATTCGTGATTCTAAATTGCCCATAGGAGTGAGTGTGAGTGTGTGTGTAACCCTGTGATAGACTGGCGACCTGTCCAGGGTACCCCTCCTTCCTTTCGCCCTTTCAGAGACAGCTGGGACAGACTCTAGCAGATCCCCGAGACCTCCCGAGACCCTGAATTAGGTAAAAAAATTCCAAAATTAGAAATTGTATGATGAATAATATTGAAATATTATAAAAAATATATATAAAAATATACCTTAATTATACTATATACAATCCAATATAATTAAAACATAATAAACATATCATTTAAACAATCACACTATTAATAATATACGATGTAATCAATACCAAGGAAAATTAAAATGAGCTGTGATGCTAGCGGCGCTAATCTGCTTGGTAAACAGAATGAATATACCTAAACATTGCATTAAAAAATGCACATAACGCGGTTTGACCTCTGATGAGTATTCATATATTTCAGTGGCAGTGGTGGCTCAAATGGTTAAGGTGCTGAGTTGCTGGTCTGGAGACCAAAAAACAGACCTGGGTTTGAGCCCCAGCAAGCCAACCACTGTTGTGTCCTTGAGCAAGGAACCTTAACCCTTCCTGCTCCAGGGGCACTGTATCATAGCTGACCCTGCACTCTGACCCCCAACTTAGCTGGGGGGGGGGGGGAACAAATTTTACTGTGCTGTATATTCATATACAAGTATATGTGAGACAATAAAGACATTTTACAGCCTTGTGTTCACCACATACATCTAACTCTCTAGTTTAAATCTTTACTACAGTAAATATGAAGGGGATGTTTTTGTTCTGCAGTGTCGGTGTGTCTGCTGCCGTTTCACATCTTTAGAAATCTGCTTAACTATTTCCATAGGGTGCTGATCAAAGGCTGATGATGGTATCTGATCTCTACCGTTAAAATAGTGACTTCTTCAGAAACAATGCGTCTTTGTGTGTGTTGTTGGGTGGGGGAAGAAGTTTGGTATGTACGTGTGTAAAGGGTAAATATGTGGGGTCTCGAGCTGCTAGGCTGAATGTAATAGCTAATGTCTGGTCCTTGCACAAGTGTTTGAACACGGCGCCACAAACACGGTCAGGGACACGGGGCTCGGCGAGAAAAACACACACACAAAGTCAAAGAGCAGCACTGTGTAAACAAGCGGCTTGATTAGGATTTCATAACACTTCAATTTTTCAGCGGGGAAACAAATTGGAATGTGATGGGCCGCATGTTTGGTCTTCTCCAGCAGCGATATTGAACATGAATTATAAGTGTGTGTGAGCCATCAGGAAACATAGGAAAAGCACATGTTGGTGAACTGGTACACCACTGGCATGTGTACTGTTTACCGCTTGTTTGTATGTTCTGACACACAGCTTTTGACACTGGCTACATGTAAACAGGCGAACAGGCCACATGGAGCGCTTTCCTTTAACAGGTTTAGCAGGCACAACGTCGTCTTCATCCTCGTCTCCGAAGCCGCATGTCTGCTCGCACGCCAGACATTTAGATGTTGTCTTTTTTCAACTCGATTGCGTGTAAGGGGTCATACATCAAACACAGCAGCGCCATTAAACAGATCGCTGAATGGCGCAGAGATACAGCGGAGATAGACAGGATGCTGTTACATAGCGCAACACCACACACACTCAAGCAGTGTATTAGTACCTGGATGGTAACATACTGTAATATCTCTATTCACCCCATTGTACCATCACCTTGCCGTTCTATTCTGATAATAAATAAGATATTTTGAATCAGTTTATACAAATTAAATGGTTTGTTGTAGAGCAGAAATGTGTGTTTCTTTTAATAAAACATTCCTCATAATTGATGCTATTATTAGGATAAAAAAACAAAATATTTACTGTATGATTATTACAAATTCTTGAATCCCTAAGTGTGTACTTTCAGATGAGTCATGAACCACCACTGTGTAACAGGAAGTAGCCTCAGAACACGGGTTTAATCCAGTGGAATTAAACAAGAAGGCAGTTTAAACAAAATTAAACTCTTTAAAACTCACTAAGAACCTAGATAAACACAGGAAAACCCAGAACAGAGGGAACTCCTGAGAGGAATCTGGTAGTCTTTACAAGCCTTGGAATCTAAGGAAGGTGGAACATACCAGGAAAAACCACCGAGATACACAACTGAGTCCTTCTTGCTTGTATGAGACCAGACACCGAGTAAGTAAAGGTGTGTGTGTAATTAGGGGAATGTGCTGCAGGTGTGTGTGATCAGTATTTAGGGGAGAGTGAACGGTGAACTGAGGGAGAACCTGGTGTGCCTGTAACACATTGTGAAGTATTACAAATGCTAATTAAATGCTAAACATAGACACAATAAGACAGGTGAAAAATTCTGTCTGGAGGATCTGATCAAGGTTTATTTATCCAGCATAAATCATAAAATTACATTTCCAGCATTAGGCAGACATCCTTATCCAGAGTGACTTACATTTATCTTTTTTTTAATAAAACTAAACAATTAGGGGCCTCGTTTCGGAGCCCACAGTGATGGCTTGTTGTTGGTGGGAATCGAACCCCAGTCTTTCTGGTATCAGTTTAACACCTTAACCATTAAGCCACCACTTCCCCATTTCTGATAAAGAATTAGAAAGATGAACGAGTCGTGCGCCTTACGGAAAAAGTACCTACAGATGTTTGATAGATAGCTGTAGTTGCTTAACAGTGGCTACAAACATCCACTCAAACTTGCATAGCTGCAAAACGAATCTTTTTCCTTGATATGTAGCCATATTTGAAGTTTACACACTGGTAATTTACTGTGACGTGACATATCTCAGTGTAACTGCAGATAAAGCTTCTGGGTTCTTCTACCAGCTGCACTACACTTATGTTCTAGGCTTTGATCTGTTTGCTGGTGGATGTTTTTGTTCTTTGGCAGATTTATTATTGTGCACAGATGACGACTGAATCAGAAAACGGTTCAGGGTGAATCAGTCGCTTTCTTCCTGCCTGCAAACATGACTTTACTTTGTGCTTTTGAACACCTCAAGAGAAAATTTATATGATAGCCAGACTGGAGGATAGCTTCTCTAACCTCATGGCTGAACTTTGGTGAATGAAAACCCGAATGCTGGGTTTTTAAACCTTAGAAGATTTTTTAAATGTGAAAAACCACAAGCATAGGAGTTAAAAAAATCCTAGATTTAACTGCTTTGCTTTGTTAGTGTGTGGTATGTCGTGATGTGACGAAGACGGCACACCACACAAACATATTTTCAACCAGAGTCGCGACTATAAACACAGAAAATCCCACAAAATCTTTCGAGACTTGAGAATTTACATGGAGGACGACCGGCAGGATAAAATTGCTATTTTAGTGTTTGGAATTAATTTGAATGAATATTTGTGGAAAAAAAATTGGAGTGAAATCTATTTAACTTTGTGCAGCGCCATGACTGCGTTTATTATGCTTCCGTCAGCTCTTCTGTTAGCTCGCTTTCTGATTGGATATTGTTTTATTTTACCTGATAATCTCCAGATCGTAAGCGTTTGTCCTCGGGGTTCCCCTCCACACATCAGGATATCTGATCGTAAATATTCAACATTTGTGGTCAGGGGTGCCTCGGGCGTTCTTCAGAGTAGATTCAGTCACTCTTAACACACCTCACACCACAGGAAAATCTGATAGGCTCATCTTTAGAATCACCAAGATAGCTAGAATTGTCAGAGGAAGAGAACGCAATTGGGGAAATAGATTAGAAAAAAATTTAAAGACCTTGATGAGGATCTCAAACACATGTTTCTTTTCGTCTGCACTGATGCTGCAGAACAACCTTACGCACATAGTTACCTTATGTTAACTACATTACTTAATTTTTTGTGTTTTCAGGAAACCAGATCACATGACTGAATCACACATGGGCTTTAATAGTTCCATGATCAAAAATATATAAATATAACATGTGCTTATCTGTGTATCCAGTGGAAGATAGGATGAAACACACCAACACTTTCTCACACACACACTCTCTATTATTTCTGTCTCTCTCTCTCTCTCTCTCTCCCTCTCTCTCTCTCTGTCTCTTGTTCTCTGTGGGAGTTGGAGATTGTAGATTGAGGACGGTGGTGGTAGAGATGATTGACAGTCGACCCGCTGGCTGATGATGAGGAGCACGTGTCCGATGAAAGCGGACATGATGGAGGTTTGAGCAGGGCCGGCGCTAATTTTTTCTCTGCGTAATTATGATAAATGATGAGCAAGGGCAATCACCAGGCAACGCACTTGTCCATAGTCACCTTCAAAGAACGTGTTTTGCTCAACAGAGGACTTCGCTCTGCATCCCAATTAACCTCCTCCTCCACTGGCGCTGCACTGCGCCTGCCGTCCCGCTCCTTTATTAAAACTCGGATTCCATGCTTTTGATTCTGTTAGCGAGATAGTGCCTCGCCGTACACTCGTGTTTTGTACAGCATTGTTAACATGAGATTCAGATTAAATAATTAATCTGAGTTTAAATATTAAATAATTACTTGTGAAATCACACTAATAATTTTCGCTACAACATTAATCATAATTAATCTATGCTAGAAAAGTGATTGTTTCTGCGTCTGAATGCTTTAAACTAATGATAAACTTTCACTTAATAACACAATAAATAATCTAATCCACATATCACATGTGTTCTGAACTGTACTGCAGTTGACTACATTTACAGCAAAAGTAGGTACCCCTATCCATAGCAACATACATTTACCCCCTTTTATACAGCTAAGCAATTAGGGGTCTTGTTCAGGGGCCCAGCAGTAGCAACTCGGCGGTGCCGGGAATCGATCCCTGATCTTCCAATTAGCAATCCAACACCTTAACCATTGAGCTAATACTCTCTCTCTCTTTCTATCTTCGTCTCTCACTCCTGCCAGTATGACCGGTAGTAGTAGTTAGGCGCAGTGTTCTTCCTGCTGTGGCCGGTGTTGTGCATCTCTGAGCCCATCTGACAAAACACACACGTCTACTGGCCACTTCTCCATGGCAGCCGCATTTAGCCTGGCTTTGAACACTGGACCCAGACCCATGTTTTATTGATCGCTTTTGTTAGTTGAAGTAAGACTCATGTTTTAAGAATGGGTGCACTGTGCAATAGGCCCGCCTGGATGAAAAGAATTTGGAGGCTGAGGGTTCCTCTGGTTCCACAGGAGAAGCTTTCTTCTGGGTGAACAGAGATTTGTGCGGATAATTGAACCCATGCCTCACTCTAGTCTGCTCATTTCCGGTTCAGTTTGCATTGATTGTGGTGAGAATATGTTGAAGTGATTAATATTAGCCATCCTCTGTGGTTTCTGTTGCAGACCCTTTATTGAGGTTTAAGCTGCATATTGCATGCTTTTAAGACTGTTTTTTAGCTAAAAGTGTCTCAGATAACTTTTAATAAGATAAAAAGAAGCTGATGTTGAAAACAAAATGTTTAAAGATTTTTAAAGAGACTGATGGGATAATTTCTTTAGATACAGAAAATATTCCTCATCAATACAATAATTGATACGCATTGGTACAAGATGCAACTGGTAACTGTTGACAATTAAGACAATTTTAATCACCTTAAATGACCTTTTTTGGTCCATTTCAGATCTTGTCTGCTATATAACATTATTTTAAAAGTGGAGTAAATGAAAATCTCATTTAATTAAGCTGACAGATCATAAAGAATTTTTTTTTTTTTTAATCAGGTATTCGATAAAAAGATTCCAGTCTTATCTTTCGCTTTTCTTTCCTTGATCACTGATTACTTCCCGCTTTTATGTGGTTTGGAGGTGTGCAATTGAGTATCCACCAAGTGGATTATTTTCGTTAACACTGCCTTCTAAAGGAACAGTTTATTCCCTACAGAATTTACATTTACATTCACATTTAGATTTTTGGCATTTGGCAGACGCCCTTATCAATTTCTATTTATTTCATTTATATGACTTAGCAACTGAGGGGTTATAAAGGCCTTACTCAGGGGCCTTACTCGAACCCACAATCTACTGGTTAGCATGTATTGTTGTGAAATGTCTTTAAAACTGGTTCTATCATTGCTTGTGTTATGTTATAGCAGCACACTTTCCTGATTCTAAGCAGTTTATTCAATTTAAAGGAAAACAAAATGGACAGCGTTTTTTTCTGCTAAAGACTTTTTTCTATATAACAATAGGAAAAAAATTCTCTAAACCTATAAGTAATATTATTAATCTTAAAATTTTCAACAATATAATAAATCGTACTTCGTATGTCGAAGCAAATTTCTTGTTAAATTCCATTTCTTAAGGTGAAACTTCGAAAGGCTGACATTTGTATGCTGAGGTTCCACTATAATTACTAAACCTATTAATGATTATACATTTTCCGGGTTATATAGTGGCATTTATTTATTTGTTTTGTATTAGATTTACTTTTTGTGGCATGTTTATCATATAGAAATACAAATTGTTACACTATTACATGTACATTAATATTCATCTTCGGGGGGAAGTGGTAGCGCAGTGGTTAAGGTGTTGGATTACCAACCTGAAGACCCAGGTTCGATTAGCAGCACCACCAAGCCACTGCCACTGGGCCCCTGAGCAAGGCCCTTAACCCCCAATTGCTCAGCTGTATAACAAGGAATAATGTAAGCCCCTCTGGATAAGGGTGTCTGCCAAATGCTGCAAATGTAAATGTAAATCTTTAATTAAATTCCAGTCGGGGCCTTGCTTCATCTATCAACACCTTCTGCTTCAAAAATTTTACAGCTTTGTGCTATATAATAATGTCAGTATTTTTAACAATCATTAACTAGACTTTCTCTACATATTTCTTTGCTAGTGTATGTTACTAGCATGCAAACGCAAGCAAACAGCATCTATTAAAACTCTTCAGCCGCCAATGATTTGAATTATAGACACAGTCACCCAAGAGACAGACGCAGCGCAGTACAACACTGTTGCCTAAAAATAAGTGAAGTAACATTAATTAGTTCTGGAGAGAGGTGAGTAGAAGGGATTTCTGTGAAGCTGTAATTACATGCTTAGTTTAACCCCTTGACTCACTTCTATTTGTTATCAGGGGGAGGAACAGAAACATGCAGACGTGTCAGGACCTGCATTAACACCCCATATTTTAGAGCCTCTGCAAGATGCAAAGTGTTATAAGCATCCTCAACTGACAGGGCCCCGGCTTGTTGTCACTGTGACTTTATCACATCATCTCCCGGCGGTATTGTCTGCGACTCTTTTATTCATTCCAATAGCATATCGGTTAACGTTACATTCAACGTCTACACCTCGGGCTTGGATGTGCGCCTGTTTACTTTAGGTTCCGTGGCACCTCCGTCTTACCGTCTGTTTGTCTAAAAGTGTTGTAATTGTTGGGACGGTGTTTAAGCCAGACGTCAACACCAAACAGATGTTTCTCGTTACGGCTGACGATTATATAGCTTCAAGACAAAAATATTGAAGGAGTTTATTTGTCCAACACCGTTATTTTGACTCCGTTCTCATCGGTTTAAACAGGATTTATTTGAGGTTCAGCGATGTGAACATTGCGAGTAATAATCCCTCCCTTTCTGTAGACTAAACAGAAAATTAAAAAAGCACTTTCATAATCAATCTCTCAGCCGTTTTTTTTCTCTCGAAAACATCAGCGCACACTTAAAAAAAATTTTTTTTTATGTTGTACAGCTTGATTAACAGCTGTGCCTATCTAATTATTTTATATGTAGTCAGCATACAAGAATCTCAGCTTAGGCTGGCCGCCATTAGCTGGAGAAAAGAGGCCAGCAGTTATTTCCTCTCCCGTATTTTAACAGAGTGATGAGTCTAAGGTGTGGGTGGCATCAGCACATGGGTATCAATAAGGTGCTAAGATTGGCACAGCTTGGAAAAGGATAGAATACAATATTTGAGCAATTTCTCTCGAGTCTCTAGGGTCAAACGGCTTAACTCTTTCTATAAGCCTTCGCTTTTTATCAGAGCGCTTCCTGTTTCAATGCCACGCTAGCACTGAGTTGCTTACTAAAACTAAATCTGCCCACAAAAGCTGTTTCGGTAATGCATACACACATACCGGCGTGCTCCATTCGCCATTATCTAGTTGCCCTCAAAATAGAGATGCAGGGAAATATCTTGTCTTTTACGTTTACCCGTAAAAGAAAGCACATACCTCTAAGCTGAGGCTTTCATAAGGTAAATTGCCCCTTTTTTCAGATCTTCAAATGCTAAGGTTAGACTTTAATTGTGGCGCAAGGGGAAAAGTGCGGCGCTTATAGGCAAAATAGCGACGCACATGTCACAGGACGTGTTGTGAATAGTTCACTTAATACCACTGTATACACAGTGGACAGAGAGCGGCCACCTTTGCTCCCCTCCCTGCAAATCTCTGAATAAGAATCTGACATAAATTCTGCACATATAAAATTAGTAAATGTCACTGTAGCTGTAGTTAAATATCACATGATTCCCCGGGGAGACCCCGCTTGCAAGTTACCTTGGCCTATTTTGCACCAAAAAAAGAAGGATCAAAAGAGAAAGAGAGAAAGAGAGAAAGAGAATGGGTGGGGCTAAAAAAAGAAGTTGTGGTAAAAATCGGGAAGGTTGTGTTTGAAAAAGGCACAACACGCAAGTCGTTCCTTTCTGTCAAGTCGGACTGTAACTATCAAATTAAAGGTGGTATGAAGAAAACTTCTCCTTATGGCTCATTAGGGTTAAGTATGGCCTGATATAATCTAGAATAAAGCTGCTTTAAATTAAGAAAGGGGGTGGGATGGGGGCTGGGGTTTTTCACACAGGCTACTTTATAAATGAGCTCAACTAAATCTTTATGTGTGTGTGTGTGTGTGTGTGTGTGTGTTGTCTTTGAACTGCTGTCAGGTTTAAATATACTGTATACACTCCACAGACGTTCCCACAAATCTGGAATCTATCACCAATCTCTGTTGTTAAGCCTCAGCGACGCTGTTGCTACGTGGGAGTTTTTTTTATTTGCTGCTGTGCCCACCTGTTGCAGCGTTGGCATAGTGCCAGGCACGGGCAGCAGGAGGCCCCTCATTAATTTACCCACAGATTGCTGTTAGCTTGCTTCACTCGGGTGAGAGGTGTTTACAACAGTTTAGCGGTGAAAATGTCTGAGGCTGAGGCCTTAATGTAGCACTGTGTCACAGCACGAGGACGGCCTTGTTTGTTTTGCACTGTTGGCATTTTGCCTTAATAGTCTGTGCTGGGTTCCAGCCAAGACCATCAGCCAAAATGCAACAGGTTCTCTTCTTCTTATTCTGCCAGACGGAGAGAGAGAAAGGGAGGTCCTGGGAACAGTTTTAGAGGTAGTGTTTTTTACAGGCATAGTGCCACGTGACACTGTTATTAGCGTGGGACAGTCATAGAACTGGCCACCCACTATTATTAGATACACTTACACTACATGGCAAGGTTTATGGACACCTTACAACAGGTGGGTCCACACCTGGTCCTGAACAGCCAGTGTCCCCTAGCTCCAACCCTAATCAAACACACCTGAACCAACTAATCAAGGTGTTGCTAGGTATACTTGAAACTTACAGGTAGGTGTGTTGAGGCAAGTTGGAGCTAAACTCACTCTAGGACCGAGTGTGGACACCCCTGTTGAAAGGTGTCCGTTAACTTTTGGCCATGTAGTGTAAGTGTATCTAATAATGGTGGGTGGCCAGTTTTATGACTGGCCCACACTAAAAACAGTTTGGTCACCCCTACCTTACAAATACACCTACATAAGGGTGTCTTTTTTTAAAGATATCTTTTTGGCCATTATTAAAGGGACGGTGAGAGACGAAATAGGGTAGAAAGAGAGAGGATGGGACCGGAAAGAACCCAAGCTGGACTCAAACCTGGGTTGCCAGTGCGCAACTGTGCATGTACATCTCAGAGCCGGCCACAAAAGTGTATCTTCCCGAAACTTTCCCGAAACAAAGTCTGAAGTACGTCATTGTCTAAAATGTCTTTGTATGTCGTGACATAACATTATTCCTACACTGGAACAATGAGACACCTCTCTGCACAAAGCCCCTGAGCTCCATGAAGACATCATTGGGCAGGATTGCTGTGGAAAGTTGTGGTGTCCTACTAGTAGTGTGGAAAGGAAGTAGTGTCCTGCTCAAAGCCCTAAATCTGACTTAACCTGACTGAACACTTTTGGGTAGAACTGGAACACAGATGTCAGCCCAGACCTCCGTATCCAACAACAGTATCTAAATTCACTAATACTATTGTGACTGAATGAGAAAAGCTCACAGCTATACTCCAAAATCTAATGGAAAGTTTTTTCAGAGGTGTGGAGGTTATTAGAGTAGTAATCTATAGTAGTAGTCTTCGGACCCTCACAACCCGAATGTGTAACAGTTTCTTTCCTCCGGCCATATTGTCTGTTTCTGCACTGTCTGCACTAGGCTGCACACATGCACTTTATGTCTATCCTGTTTAGTGGCTCTTTGTTGTTTTGTGGAATTCTATGTTTTGTGTAGCACCAGGGGGTCCTGGAGAAACATTATTTTATTTCACTGTGTACTGCATTCTGCTATATATGGTAGAAATGACAATAAATCCCAATAATTTTGTCCATGATAATTTGTCTGAACATTGTCAAATTGGACCAAATGTGTTCTGTTTGTTGAAAGCCGATTGAAAAAAAATCAATAACTAAATAGTTGGATTGTGTGGAATATTTTTTTTGACTGCAAACCTTTAATTAGCCTCTGCTATAGCGCATTATCCTATAGCTACAATCCCAAGTGTAAATGTTATTGTATTGTTTTGTGTCTATGGTTGTGTGTCTGTGTTTTCCCCCCAATCCCTCTAATATATTTTCAAGGATAAAAATGTGCTGGAAGGAGCCTAAACTCTTTTCTCAGAAGGGATCATGTTAAATTACCCAAAACCATTTAACGTCCACCACACCAATGTCATTTTTAACATATGGAAGTCTTTATTTAATGTTTTCCTTGTTGATGTACAGAATCTGTAACAAATGGTAATGACTAGCAGCTGCTGTGGAGATCTCGCTTGGTGTCAGAGGTTTGCTCTATGGCATGATGGCTGGAATGATGAAGTCCTGATTTTTTTTTCCTATATTCCTGATTGGGACTTTACTGTGACTCATTTTATACACTAAAGAATAATGAACACGTAATTGAAGGACTTAGCAAAATAGCGAAAGACTGCAGTATCAGAACGCATTAGTCGTCAAACTGATGTTTCTGTGTATACGAAGATATTCCATGACTTGTTTTTGTTTCCATGTCTGTATCTGTGCTTTTTCCAGTTCCAAACGGAAGTGACTTTATAGGAAAAAATGCAAACTCGTAATAGATTTTCTTAGGCAATAAGGTATAAGACATTGAAGGCATGTCTCATGACTGAATTTGACTTTCTTTGCATCCGTGTCTTAGCTAAAGTGCATGCAGTCTAGGCGCTCTTTCGCAATTAAACAGCGCTAGTTAACCCACCACACGTGTTTTAGTCTGTCGTCGAAATCGACCTGATGTAAAATAGTGTAAGAGGAGGTGTGTTGATTTTACAGCCCGCGGGCCTTGATTATAGCCATCTGACCGTGACCAAAGCAAATCATAGCAATAACTGTTCCTTTCACATTCCCCTAAATGCGGAGGATAAATTCTCACTCAGTTTTGCTAAACCTGAGAATAATGAAAACGTGCCGATTATAAGAAACCGTCGCTACTTTTGATAGGTTGTGCTTAGAGCTGCGCTGTATTAAGATATATATAGAATTAATTGTCAGCCGTAATAATAGATAGTTTTATTTGATGTATACCGCTACATGTAAATAAGAGAACGTAGCTAACTCACATGCACCGTGAGTCTGTGCAAGACCAGGGCTTTAGCATTCTCTCATAAATATTGTTGGTTAATTATGTTGGATGTCATTTTCGCACACCAGGAAGCTGCTATCAATATGTGAAGTTATTAAAATTACATTTAATTACGCTTTTACTTTGCTTTTATTTTTAATATGCGATCGCACAAACTGTGTAAAGGACCAGTTTTACAAACTATTTGTCATTGATGCTCCGGATCTGTTGAGCACCAATTCTTTTACATATAAAAAATTTGTGGCGTCCATGTGAGACTGAGAGAGACGCTGGGAGTTTGTCCAAAACATGGAAAAAAAAACCAGATGATAATTTTACATATAAATATTCAAGTTTTTTTCCTGTTACAGAAGTGGTAATTGTTTTACACCTGTGCGAAGATGTTAATTGAGGAAAGTTTATAATAATAATGACGTAATAGTGAGATACCATGGATTTGTTTTATAGTACGATTATCCAAGTTCATTTATTTATTCATTTATTTATCTTCTATACCCACTTATTCCCTAATTCAGGGTAACAGGGATCTGCTGGAGTTTATCCCAGCCGTCTCTAAAAGGGCCAAGACCAGGAGGGGGACACCCTGGACACAGGTCGTGAGTCCATCACAGGGCTAGTCCAAGTTCATATTGTCTAATTCATTAATTCATTCATTAATTTATTAATTTATTAATTAATTCAATCATTCATTCATTATTAAGGTCCAAATAAAAGTAACAAAGAAATAAAACAAGATTGGGTCCTTTTTTTAATTCCGGAGGATTGAAGTTTATTCAAGGCTCGTTTTCTCTTACACTGTGGTAGCTTTAAAAAGGGTTTAACACACCAGCTCTTTGTCTCTCTCTCTCTCCCTCACTCTCTCTCTCTCTCTCTCTCTCACTCTCTTTCTCTCTCTCTCTCTCTTTCTCTCTCTCTCTCTCTCTCTCATTCTATCTCTCTTCCCCCCCTCTCTCTCATTCTATCTCTCTCTCTCTCATTCTCTCTCTCTCTTTCCTCCCTCCCTCCCTCTCCCTCCCTCTTTCTCTCTCTCTCTCTCTCTCTCTCTCTCAGTTACCCCTTCCTGTTTTTTTTTTTTTTACAACATTAGCTCTGACTGTAGGACAAATATACAGCACAATATTTACACAAGGAGGTCTATGTATACAGGACAGTAATTAAACAAGGCAATAAATAAACAGGACAGTGTTTGCACAACAAAAATACACAACAGTTACGCAACATGGTAAACACTTAGGACGAAAATTAAACAAAGCTACAGTTACACAACACATCACAGTAATTACACAACGCCTACGCATCACAATAGAAAAACTACATTTCATACACTGGATATTAATTAAAGAAAAAAATAATTACACAGCACAATAATAAACAGAAATAATAATATACAGAGCGATTATTACAAAGTATATTTAGCATAACAATTAAGAACAACATAGTAAATATACAACGAAATTACACAACACAATAATTACACACCACAATAACGAAACAACACAGCTGGAGAGTTTCAGGCAGTTATGTCAGGGTTCCTCTCGTGTGTGTTCACTCGAATGTCTCTATCGATAAAGATAATCCTTGATCAAACAGTGTACCTGGAGCTCAACAGTACGCTGGTGTGCTGAATCTCCTGTAAACACCAGCTTTCTCCAGCTTACTGCACCGATGTCTGCTCTGCTCTGCTCTCCGGTGCCGAGTGTGCTGTGTAAAAAGGTTCCCCTTTTCTGACAGCTTCATACAAGACTGCGTCTGCCTCAGAAAAAGCTTTCCATGATCATGAAAGTTGACAGCCTGTTTATGCTGCTCGCATCGGGATTGTCTTTGTTTATTCACATATTTATCCTGTTTTCATTGCGTTCACTCCCCGAAACGCTACCTTCTCTTTCAGGAAGCGAGAGCAGGAACGCTTCGGGATGCTTGTATAAACAAACCCTGTTATTCACCGTAAGCGTCGTAGGCCGACGGTTCGAACGTTAGTGTTTCTGTCAAGATTGACAGAGAGTGTGTGAATAATACAACAAATTACATCCACATTCTGTCCCTTTTGCAAGCGATGCTCAATTAAGCATCTATTATTCACAGTAACATCTTGTTGGCATATGAGCAGCACTTTGTTTACTAAACATGTGAACGTGCACATCAAAGCGTCCAGCTGCATAATTCATGCACCGCCTTTGCATGCGTAAGAGGAACCTCGAAAAACGGCTTCAGCGTCATGGCGGTCCCCACACATTAAAAATACACCGATGGAACACAGCAAAGCTTCTGCTATTGTTATGATTTATTCAGCTGCAGTGGAAGTATTATCACGTGTGGCTCATCGGCTCGGTCAGAAAAAAGACGGAAAGCGACGAAATGTTTTCCGTTCTGACTCTCTCTTTTTTTTTCCGAATAATGCTAATTATAATGCTCAGGTGAGAACCCTTTAGCTCCCCTCCCACGCCACTGTCCTTCAGGGTATCTCGGCACAGCGTTTAATTCAAATGCCAATTTGACACGGACTTGTTTGGCATCGTTGGGGGAGGTGTGCATGTGGTGTACACGTGCCAAGAGGAGGGCGCTTCTCCCAGCTTGGTGCGTCTCTAATTGGAGTGCAGGGAGCGTCCGGGGCTGCCGGGTGTCAGTCAGTGTTTAGGATGCCCCAGGGCACTGCTCTCCTATGGGTATCAAAGTGCTCTAATTAAATGCAGGGTTCATAGTGCGGCCCTGCACATCATAGACTGAGAGAATATGAGAGAGAGAGAGAGAGATGAGAGAGAGAGAGAGAGAGAGAGAGAGAGAGTGGCCTGTGTCCTTGGTGCCTTTGACTAGACACAGCCTCCGCTAATTACCTATTGTCCAATTGACTTCCACTTTTACATAGCAATAAACCCAACCCCAATTCTCTCACTCTCTGTATCTCTCACATTTATACACACACATGCTGACACATTCCCATCATTTGCCTTTCTTGTTTTTTTTTTGGGGGGGGGGAGTTCCATCCTGTCTTTGCCCGGCTAGCATAATTAATCTTTGGCAGATCTTCCCCAGCCAGGTTGCAGCCATCTCAGCCCCCCTGTTTATAATTTGATTTGGGATGATAAAAGCACATGTGCCTGTGAAGGAACTGTGTCATTTCCCAGGACTGGGGAGATGTGCAGGGGCCATCAATCTTCCCCACGTGCCTGGCAAACTGATATCCCAGAAAATTAACTTCAATTAATAGCACAAATCCCACGGCGCACCCGCACAGGCTAGCTTGGCTTTGAAGGAGAACCTTCAAAGATCCCTCTGCGCTCGCATTCGTACACGGCCCGACTGGCTCGCCCTCTTTTTGTTTTCGACAGCATGGGAAATATTTGCTGCATCCACACAAATATTCCCACATCAACATGAAAAATTGATTGTAGCCTCCCAGCTGAATGTTAAGTAGCACAGCAGATCCTAACGAGGCTTTCAGGACACTCATTAAATTCGGTGTCTGATATCTTGTCTTTCAGCACCTGAAAAGCTAGTCGGTTCTATTACAGTAATACTCTCGGTACAGACTTCTATGAGTTAATGTTCTTTTAGTTTTATGAAACATAATAAAAATGCAACGGCAAATTTGTAAACACTTGACAGGAAACTGGAAACGGAAAAGGTAGAACAAACTTCTGTGTGTGACTAGCACAGAAAACAGTTACAGTATACATTTTTATACTGTTTAAAGTAGAACCCGTCTTCATCCATGCTGGTAATATTGCACCGCAAATTTGACAATGAATTAAAACAAGCATCAGTAGTTTGTTCAGCACTTATACAGTAGTTCTTCTCCTGTCGATCAGTTTTCACTGTTTCATCATCTCTCAGTCGGATGCATGCTGTAGCCAGTCAGAGACCAACAGGGACGATTTTTAATCCAAAATAATGTCTGGTGGGCAGACACGTCACAGCAAGATTCCTGGGCAGGGATCTTCTGTGTGGAATTTGCATGTTCTCCCCATGCTTCCGTGGGTTTACTCCGGGTTCTCCGGTTCCCTCCTACAGTCCAAAAACATGTATGTAAGGTTGATTGTTGACTTCAGGAGCTACCCTTCATGCCTATATGATAGAATCCAGCAGATCCCTGTGACCCTGAATTAGGGAGTATGAATGAATTGTGTCTGGTGTTGAACATTGTGTTAATATTGTAAACATAGTTTTTTTGCTTTGTTAACGTGTTTTGGAAATTAGTTACTACGGTACTTGTGGTACTACAGTTAGTACGGTAACTCGTGGCTCAAAAACATCTGAGGCAGGAAATGTACGTTGAGCATTTCGCAGTCCACCCTGCTTAAAAAACAACCGAAGGCTAGTATTAATATCCACATCAAGTCCTGAGGAATGTCCTCCTGAGCAACTAGGGGATTTCCCCAGGCTGATTAATAACCAGGACTGAAACCCAGTAATGCTTACAGCAGGATGGATAACAGCGTCCAACTTTCTATAAATGTCATTAAAAATGATGTTAAATTTAGGAAAAAAAACAGCAAACAGAACAGAACAGCTCGACCGATGTTGCTTGTTTGATTATTTATTTGTTTCTGTTTACCGATAACCGATAAACAGAACCGGTATTTATTTATTGCTTCATTGTGTTTTTTTGACACAAAAGTAACACCAGAATTGAAGTAAAAAGCATTTTTATTTATAAAAGTCAATACTGTTATTTTACACTCGTACAAACAATGTCTACATCAATATAAATACTAAAAAAAGAAGTGGACCCACCAGGCCACCAGAGGGCAACCCTGAGACTATTGTCTTATTGTTTAAATATGCCATGTGCTCTATGTATGTATATATATATATATATATATATATATATATATATATATATATATATATATATATATACCTATGTCTTGTGTCGTTAATGTTACTCCAGAGTAAGCCTGTGTCTATATGTCCTTCTATGCTAAAGCTAACGCTAGTTTCTTGTTTTGTTTTTCTGTTGTGTTTTTTTTTTTCATTTATAATTATGGTTCTCTGTGTTGTTCTTTTGCTTTCCCTTTGCTTTCCCTTTGAATTCCTGACACTAGCAAATAAATAAAAATAATTCTAACATTATTTTCTAATTATGTTAACCATATTATTAAAAAAGGTTTGGATTGTTTGCTATTTCCATTAAGTAGTTGGACTTTTATATTGTAGTGCATTATTTGCAAATCAAGTAACATTGCTGTCTTTCCTCACAGTACAATGATTTAATTTGCATGCAATTCTTAAAACAGCCACAAGATAGCGGCATATATCGGTGGATCCAATATTACAATATCTGATAATGAAAAAACTTAAATATAACTCAAATATTAAATGATTATCGGTTAAGCTAATTCAGGTAATTAAACTCAGGTCAGTTTAACTAGTCTGTAGATTAAATAGTGAGAGTAATTTGTTAAAAATTACACTTGTTTTAATATTTTTATTTGTCTTACATGATTAAAAATTTCTCTCAGTCTTATGGTTTATGCAAAGTCTTTAATCTGTCTCAAGATGTCCCCATGTCTTTACACCACCCTTTGGCTTCCTTGTTTCGATATTTTCCACTTTGACACGTGTATGACATGAGCTGGATGACTATGAAAGACCATTATGGTGCTTGTGTTCTTGAGCACACACTGTGTGTGTGTGTGTGTGTGTGTGTGTGTGTGTGTGTGTGTGTGTGTGTGTGTCACTGACCCACCAAACGACAAAGGCCCTGGAGCGATCTGGCTTGCATCCTCACAGCTTAAGAGACGTCAAGTCTGCTCGATTACAGTCAATCCTCCCTGCAGACTATGCTTAAGAGCTTACACTACTGAAGTCTCCCAGGTCAACCCAGCCGACACACACACACACACACACACACACACACACACACATAGACTCTCTCTTCACGGTCATAAGGCAGATGAAGATAGCATGGCTGTTTTTTGAAGGGTCTATTAGAGCGGTATGTGAGGGAGCTTTCAGAATGCGATGAGTTTCAGCCCTGCACTAGCAGCAGGGTTGCTAAAGCTCTGTCTGGTGTTTACTGCTCCGACACACACTTCCATGCCTGCTGTTTTATGGATGACGCAAAAGAACAGCCTGCATCCTACTAACACACAATACACACTCGTTCCCAAGGTCCTTTAGTAAATATTATATATATATATATTAGTTATATAGTTTATATAGCTGATGTTGAGTCCACAGCTGCATATGTAAATACAACTAAGCTCAAATGAATTAATCAACAATTAATCAAATAAATTAGTTTAAATGTTAATTTAATAAAAAAATGGTGGTTTTGTAAATTTAAACGAACAACCATTAATTCAATAATCAATTCAATAATTAATTTCAATAATTCATTCATTCATTCATTCATTTATTCCTGAATAAATGTCTAAACCTATATCTACAATTAAACAAGCTATCTAACGGTGTGTTTTTTACCCATAATCTGCACTATAGTGTTTTGAGCAGAAAGTGGAAATAATGATGGGGATGATGCGGAAATTGTTTGGGGAAACGTACTCATGTGTGTGTGCGTGTGTGTGTGTGTGTGTGTGTGTATATATATATACACACGTTTCCATTTTCAGTGTGAAATGGTTTGCACTTCTAAACCTCACATTTCCCTCAGTTACTGAAGGCCTGACTGTTGCAGAGGGCAGTTTGGAGCATTTACAGCAACTTAAGCTTTATCAATAATAAATGCTGACAGTTCCATATACTCCCGTAACACAATAATGCCTTTATTAAGATGTCACGAGAGGCAATATGTCAGAACCCATTGCACGCTTACAGCTCAGTCAATGGGAATCTTGTGTTCTTGAGCAAGTGGTTAAAGCTTTAACGTGCGTGTTTGAATAATGGTTGTGTGTACGCTATGAAAAGCCTGTGTTTCCTGTGACTCTCTCTCTCTCTCTCTCTCTCTCTCTCTCTCTTCTCTACGCTGCCTCAGGCACTGGCTCCATTGGGATGGTTTATATGCAATAGTGGGCTTCAGCGTATTGATCAGTGCTAATGTCTCAATGATCTTCTTATGATGCCTCTCTCTCTCTCTCTCTTTCTCTCTCTCTCTCAATCGCTCGCTAACTCCCTCCCACCAGTAGGGATATTAGGACACATCTGCTGCCTACATGTTACACTCGGAGTTACAGCTGCTCATTAATTAGCCTCCATGTTAATGAAGAAGCTGTGGATGGCTGGGCTCAGCGTGTCTCGGCATGGTCTTTGCAGGCAGACGATTAGGATACATGATCTGTGGAAATTAGGGCCCTGTACAAAATCGCTAACTTTTATACTACATACTGTAGTAGGCGGAACTGAGTAAGCGAGGCAGGTAATATGTCCGAATCTTTAGTATGCACTTGTCATATGGGGAAGGAGCAGAAAGGATCAATGTGCCACATTATAAAGTGCTTTAAGTAGTCTTTAGAGAAAAAAAATATTGTTCCTTGTAAATAAATTGCACTCGTTAACATCATTTTTATTATACATTAACTTTTATTTGCTCTGCTGTGACATCATATGTCAAAATGGCGGATGTAGTACATCCTAATTTTGACCGATGGAGTCAGTGCGATGGAGTCGGTGTGCGATGGAATCAGTATTCTCATACATTTTTTAAAAGTAGCTCTAAAACTTTTCGCTGTCTGTTTCTCTCTCTCTCTCCCTCTCTCTCTCTCTCTCTCTCTCACTCTGCCTTTTTCTTTTTGTCTCTCTGTCCTTCTCTTTCTCTCTCTCTCTCTCTCTCTGTCTATCTGCTGTGTGTTTTGATTATCTACAGGCTGTGCAGTTTTCTTTTCACTCGTTTGTTTTAATTAAAGTGATTGCCTCAATGTCTGACTGACCTTCAGCTATCTTAATTTTCTCGAAAACACCCCCCCACACACACACACATATACACACGCAGCATGTCTAGCTGTAACCAAAGGCCTGTGTGTACAAATTTTCCTTTAGCGTCAGAGAAAGAGAGAGAGAGACAGAGATAAAGTAAGAGACAGGAGGACCGAGAGACAGAAAGTGAAAGACAGGAGGAGAGAGGGAGAGAGAGAGAGAAAGAGAAAGAGAGAGAGAGACAGGGAAACTGAGAGACAGAAAGTGAAAGACAGGAAGAGAGAGGGAGAGAGAGAGAGAGACAGGGAAACTGAGAGGCAGGAGAGAGAGGGAGGGAGAGAGGGAGAGACAAGAAGAGAGACGGAGAGAGAGAGAGTGAAACAGAGAGGCAGATAGAGTGACAGACAGAGACAGAGAGAGAGACAGTGTGTGTGTGTGTGTGTGTGTGTGTGTGTGTCCGTGCGTGTTACAAATGTGTTCATTTGCATTATTGATTACTAATTTGTCTTTTCTACTCGAAATAGGTATGCAAATTTACATGTTCAGAAATGTCATGCAATTAAACATTAAACTGCCCAAACTACAAAGAGACGTGTGTGTGTGTGTGTGTGTGTGTGTGTGTGTGTGTGTGTGTGTGTAGCAAAACCTACACTGTAAGGAAACAGAATTTTTATTAAAACTTTATCAAAGGTATTGTTGTGTAAAAGTTCAGTGATTTTAAAGGTAAATCTTTGTAATGGAGCTGAACTATATACCAAGTGTGGCTTATATTAGACTGAATCACAGTTCAGAACACATGTGATTTGTGGATTAAATGCAAAGTTTTAATAATCGAGTGAAAGGTTATTATTTGTACATTGTTTTATGGTCTGTTACTGTGTAAACATTTTAAGCAAGTATAAAACATTCAGACGCAACAATCACATTTGTCACTTTAATAAAGATTAAGAGGCAGGGGCAGCACGCTGGCTTAGTGGTTAGAACTGTTGCCTCACAGCAAGAAGGAATTCCCGGTATAAGTATTGTGTGGAGTTTGCATGTGCTCCACTGTGCTTGCGTGGTTTTACTCCGGGTTCTCCAGTTTCCTCCCACAGTCCAAAAACATGTATGTTAGGTTGATTTGGTGATTCTAAATTGCCCATAGGAGTGAATGTGAGTGTGTGTGTGTGGTCCTGGGATGGACTGGCGACCTGTCCAGGGTGTACCCTTCCTGCCTTTCGCCCTACAGTTAGTACGGTAAGTTGTTGCTCAAAAACATCTGAGGCAGGAAATGTAAGTTGAGTATTTCGCAGTCCACCCTGCTTTAAATAGACTCCAGCAGATCCCTGTGACCCCGAATTAGGGAATAAGCGGGTATAGAAGATGAATGAATGAATGAATGAATGAATTAATGAATAAATGTATGTATTTCATTTATACAGTAAAGACTATACATTTTACATTTGATTTGTCAATTTATGTTACCGAATCTCTAAAAACACATAAAGTACTGATTATTTCATTTAAATCTTAGTTTTATTGTATTTATCTATGATTATTATTTGTGTATTATATTTTATGCAGACAAAACCACCACCATCATTCTGAAATGAAGAATTCTTTCCAAATAAAGCGATTCAGATCATCTGGTGAAATTTCTTTTATACTAAAATATATATTGCCAAAAAAAAGATCAGGTTTTTTTTCCTGTATTTGTGCAGCGCTCTATTGTAACATCATCAATGCTGCAGCTTCAGTTTTGGTAATTACTATTTTTTAAAACCTTTGGTACACCAGAATGGGAACCCACTGGAAAATTACACATTTTTGGACTTTTTCAGCCGTTGGAACAAATACAAATAGTCACCCAGAGGCAAAGCCAATTCACTGAATGGGAAAGATGAAGACAAAGAAAAGTGATGTGAATTTAACAATTGCTGTATTTTTTTTTTTTTATCTTAACCCTATTTTATCTGAAAGAACATTAATTTGTGGCGTTATAATGGTACAACCTCAGCTGATCCGTTATGTCATAAACTGTAATTTGTAAAACAACTGCTATAGCTGCTTTTATTAAGTAGGAATTTTTCCTCCAGTCTGGGTTTTCTTGTTAGCAGTGAAGGTGTGAAGAAGTGTGAGGCCTCTGCGTGCAGCTGTGAATATTTTTCCAGCTCCCTTTAACACTAATAAACAAAGATATCATAGATGGGTTTATTTATTTACTGTTACATACGTTCTTCTTTATTTGTACTCATTTTTCGTCTTGTCTAAAGGTTGGCAGATGCAGCATGATCATAACGGGGCCTCCGACGTGTTTGTTTCTACTGGCTGCTTTTTTACAGACTGAACTGGGGCCCAGCAGCTGCTTTCTATCCAAACACCAGCGAGTGTGCAGGCTTCACCTGGCAAAACAAGATGGGGGAGGAAGCTGACAAGGGCATAACATCTCTGCTAACATACGAGCCGTTTTCTAAAGGAAACCACCTGATTCCTAATGCAGGCACCTTCAAATGCAAGAAAACAATGTTGAAAGATAATCGGACGGATTTATTAGATTGTTATTAGATTAGATACGTTTAAATAGAGAAGTCTATTTCCAGAGGGCATTTGAAGAGAGTGAAGTCGCCTTTGCCTGATTTTGGAGGTGAAAACAATCCCCCCCACTATGGAGTTTATAATCACCCACAGTGCGAGGAGACATCCGCCTCAGCCGGTGCTCAGTGTCGCCGTAAGGTCAGATGTGTTGTCTTTAGCACATCTGAAGTTTAGTTCTGTCCACAGGCTGTGCTGATACGCTGCCGCATAACAGTCGTAAACTCTTCAAACCTCCATGTGGTGCTGGAGAGTGCATGTGGCCTATTAAAGCTGTCACATCTTTGCACAATATCAACACAACACAGCTTGGGTCTCACCACTGGACATCCACAGGTGTGTCACACTCGTCTCCAGCTGGAGTGTACACTGGGGGAGAAGGGCAACTTCATCTCTTCTCTCGATCTGCTCCTCTCTGCAGGTGTGCGCATGACTAAGGGGCCATTCGCATATTGCGGCTTAAAATGCGATGAACCGATAGGTGTGCCGTTTTTCTTACTATTTAAAGCACTTAATAGTATGTTTTTGGAAACAAGGAAATTACAACAAGGAAATTACAACAAATTTCAGCAATAGATTTCAACTTTGATTTCAAGTAATGACTAGCCTGTCCTCCATTTTCTGCTGAAGTTTCGGTTAACAATAAAATGTGAGAACGTTAATTGGTTGGTTCTTGTCACATGACCTGCGGGTCGTAAGATCTGTGTGGCAGTGAATATGATATTGTAAAAAAAAAGCAAAGTGCTTAAATATCAGTGGTAAAACCACCAATATCCACCGATTAATTTCCATTCGCTTCATTTTGGACCACAGCTGCGAAATTCTGGAATCTGAATGGTCAGCAGCTCCGGCTGTAGTCCCACCCACTAAATAAGTAAATCAATTGTCCCTAAAACAGATTTAATAATAAAGGCGTCTAAACAGAGACATATTTATAAGCTGCCCTCAACTTCCCTCAGCATAAACAACCCTGACATAGTGTGTGTATCAGCCCTTGTCTTGTCCTGTATAAAAGAAGTGTGTGTGTGTGTGTGTGTGTGTGTGTGTGTGTGTGTGTGCGTGCAGAGGCAGTGAGGTGGTGGATGATCCTCTAGATTCAGGTGTGCTGCTAAACAAACATGGCCTTGTTGTGTAGTGAGAGGGGCTGGTGGTTCTACTGCACTGAGAATGGATTAGATCTCTCTCTCTCTTCTCTCTCTCTCTCTCTCTCTCTGTCTTTTTCTCTCTCTCTACACTGCCCATCCAAAAAAAAAGTCACCACCTGCCATTAACTGAGCAGATAGGTAAAAGCCTCCCATTGGATAGCTACTGCATGGATTATGTTTCAGCTGGAAACAAGTTATTTTATATTATAACTGATGACACATGCTGTGGTGGTGGAAAAGATGTTTTCAGAAGGGTCGAATTATTGGCATGCATCAAGCAAAAAAAACCATCTAAGGAGATCTACTAAAATTGGGTAAAGAACTGTCACAAGAACCCATTTATTAACTGGAAGGATTGTGGGGAACCATTATCTTTAAGAAAGAAATGTGGTCAAAAAAAAACCAGGAGATTACTTAATTTTAAGCATAAAGATTGGACTCTGGAGTCATGTGGTCTGATGAGTCCAGATTTACCCTGTTCCAGAGTGATGGACACATCAGGGTAGATAAAGTGACACCTTTCATGCATAGTGCCTGTACAAGCCTGTAGGGGCAGTGCTATGATCTGGCGTTGATGCAGTTGGTCAGGTCTTAGTACAACAACCTTATGTGCCCAAAGAATAAGGTCAAGATATACTGAATGACCAGATAGAGGGTTTTTCTTCTCTGATAGCACGGGCATATTCCGACATCACAATGGCAGGATTCATCGGGCTCAAATTGTGATTCAGGGAGCATGAAACATCATTTTTCCACATGGATTGGCCACCACAGAGACCAGACCTTAACTTCATTAAGAATCTTTGGGATGTGCTGCAGTTCAACTCTTCCATCATCGATACAAGAAAAATAAATTTAACTCTGGATGGGATTAAATGTTGTAACGTTGCAGAAACGTATCGAAATGATGCTGTTGAAGTAGTAGGCTTGGTCACATGACCATTATGACTTTCAACAATTTTTTTTTAAAGAACATTTTAAGAATTATATCAAAAAAAAAGGAGAAAAAGATTAAAAGACAATAGAAACCTGTTTCTTGGTTGTTTCCCAAAATTAAATTTAACTATAATTAGGACTATTGATACTATCGCAATATTTTTATTTTATAATTGTGTATCGTTGTTTTAACGTTGAGTATCGATACATTTTAAACAGATTCAGGTTGACATTTATATTTAATTAAACCCTCAATGTGTGTCAGAAGACTTTTTATCGTAATATATATTGTATCGTAACCCTATGTATCCATTACCTTGAATTAGTAAAAAATCATTCGATTAATTCATACTAAATTCTTCTACCTCATTTACATTTTTCCAATTTGTACTCTATCACATGACGGCTGATCTTCTAATCACGAAGGGGGACGTCTCTAAAGTTCTTGCTATGAGCTATGTAACGCTATCTGATTACCCATTGTCATACAAGAGCAATAAAACACTTTCAATAATCATATTCAGGGTGGCAACAAGTACTTTACTTCAGCTTATTGTGTTGTACTTTACTGTACTTTACTTCACTTTATTGTGAAGTACTTTACTTCAGCTTATTGTGTACAGCATGTTGTGGATTATTTTCTATAATTACCTGATCTATAAAAAAGTCAACTTTTATAGTGTAGTGATTGGTCACAAGTCACATGTCTTACACATGTCCACAAGCTTTCTCTATCTGAAATACACCTTCATAGGTTTACGTCATACTCTTACAGGACCATATATTACACACATGTGAACAACACATGCCTCCGTATGAATTTCCCAGCATGCACCTCCAACCTCAGTCAGCTTTATTAAAGCTTCACACGCTCTAGGAGATGATGCAGTCGGAGATAACCCACAGTGAGAGCTGGTAATTTTATATCATGTAACTGTAATTGCAACTCTAACACTATAAACACACACCCAACAACGTGAGCCAACAAAAGCGTGCACAGCGTCTGTAACACGCTCTCTCTCTCTCTCTCTCTCTCTCTCTCTCTCTCTCTCTCTCTATCTCTCTTTCTCTCTCTCTCTCTTGGCTTGCTCTGATAGACGCTGTCAGTCCCAGGCTTTCCGTGTGCTTCGGCGCGCAACGCTATTTACTAAACTAGTGAAGAGTGATTAACATGAGGAATGCAATAAAAACACCGGCGCTGGAGAAAGATGATCCATCATAATTGATGTGTTGCAAAGCAGATTACACACATTAGCACACAGTGGTTTAAATCTGACAGTGCTAACCAAACATGAAAAATTCCATCATGTGTGGAGTGCAGCGGGGAAAAAGGGCCGGATTATTGTTGGGATGGTAGAATTCAGTGCAAGTAACAAACCAGGGTGTAATCGAGCGCTGTACCCCAGCTTTTATCTGTCCCTGATTCAGCATGCCAAGGAAATCAGCATAACATTTACAATTCATAACATCTGACTGTTACACACACAACACAGCTTTACACTGCTTTACACAGCTGCCTGGCTTTTATTATATACAAACATTATTATTATTATTATTATTATTATTATTGTTGTTGTTGTTGTCTGTTTTTGTTATTAGTAGTAGTAGTTTGATTATTACTATTATTATTATTATTGTTGTTGTTGTTGTTGTTGCTGTTGTTGCTATTATTAGTAGTAGTAGTGTGATTATTACTATTATTATTGTTGTTGTTTCTTTTATTAGTAGTAGTGTGATTATTACTATTATTGTTGTTGTTGCTGTTTTTGTTGTTATTATCAGTAGTGGTAGTAGTAGTGTTATTATTAATAGTACTATTGTTATTGTTGTTGTTTGCTGTTTTTGTTATTAGTAGTAGTAGTGTGATTATTAATATTATTATTATTATTAATAATATTCTAGTTGTTGCTGTTTTTGTTATTATTATCAGTATTAGTAGTAGTAGTAGTGTTATTATTATTATTATTAATGTTGTTGTTGCTGTTGTTTTATTATTAGTAGTAGAAGTAGTAGTGTGATTATTATTATTGTAGTTGTTGCTGTTTTTAGTAGTAGTAGTAGTATTTATTATTATTATTATTATTATTATTATTATTATTGTTTATATTTTTTAATTTTAATTGATCAATATTGTTGTTGTTTGTAATACTATCATTGTATTACTAACAACATGCATATTGTTATATTGGTGTTATTAGTAACAGTAGTAGTATTTATGTATTTATTCATTTGTCCATCATTGCGATTGTTACTGTTAATATTTTGTGTAAATATTAGATTTGCTAGTAATGGTAGTATAGATGCAAAGTATTGTTCAGAATTATTACTAGTAGTATTGCTACATATTTTTGTTGTTGTTGTAAATATTATTATTGCTGTTATTACTGTTGTTATTATTAGTGTTAATATTATAAAATATAAAAAGAATAGTAGAGGTAACAGTAATTAGTGGGGGGGGAACAATAGCAGTTGTATTGATAATCATTTGTTTTAGTCATTTTTATTCATATTTGTTGAGAAACGTAGAATTAGCTAGTTATTAGTATTAATTTATTATTAGAAGTAAATTATTAATCGTAAGAATTATTATAATTATAATTTATATATTGATACTAGCAGTAGTGCTGGTTTAAAAATAATTTAGAAATAGTAGAAATTGTTATTAGTATACATATTTTAGGAACCGTAGTAGTAGTAGTACCAATAGTCGTAGTATGATACAGTATGTTAGTAGAATTTATTAGTAATGATAAATGATCAGTACTAATTATTAATTTTTTAAATTAGTAATTGTTCTCTCAATGTACGTGTTAGTTATTCGTATTATTATTTATAATATTGATATGTGTTAGTTTTAATAATGAGTAATATTTTTATTAGTAATATTATTGCTATTTATCAGTATTGGTTGTTAATATTAAGACTTTAATAGTAATAGTGATATATCATATTGACATTATATATATAATTGACATTTTGTTTATGTGTTAAATCAACATCTCTATATTGCATCATTTTAAAATAGTGATTAATGTGTTTATTTGATTTGTTTTGCCCCTAACATGTAAGGTGTGTAAAAATTTTAATAGTATTTGTCCCCTGAAATGCTAACATTTTTTTATTTATTCAGTCGGGGATGATTTATTTAATCGGGGATGATTTTAATTTGGATTATCATCGGAATAATTATGAGACTAATTAATTGTTCTTTAACGATCCCGATCCTTGGCCGTGTTTGTGAGCTGGAAAGCTCTTCAGTAAAGTGTCATTAGTTTCACACTCCCTCTCAAGCCCTTTAACTCACACTTCAGATTAATCAGCCTGAGCAGCACAAAGCTCATGAAATATTCCACTGCTTCTGATGCCTCCCACAACATTCCTGCCTTTTGTTACCAAATATGGGAAGGGAGATAAACCTCTCCCATCCTGTTAGAGGTGAATTCGTTAAAGATGTGTGAAAGTCAGCGGGCCAGATTATTCACAGTGTTATAGAGCTTGTAAAACACTAGTCTCCTCTTCAGCAACACTAAACACAATGCAATACTTACTTTCAGCCTTCTGTATCCAAATGGAGATCCGCTCCAGCTGATTTGTGTTTTACTGCACACACTAACGAAACACTTTTACACTTCAGAAATTCACTTAAATTGATTGATTTTACATAATTGAAAATCATATTTTTTTTGTTTCTTGTAATTAAAAAAAATGCTTTAATATTTACTACAATAGTTTTTGTGAATGCGTGTGATGTGCTTTAACTTTCCTCTCTTTTATTTCAGCTTTTCAGGTACGGTTTTCAGGTCAGCTCTTGATTTTGTTGAAATATTTGACTCTTTCTGAATGTTCTGTGTTCTAACAGAAACGCAGAGTGGACAGAGACATAACCCCAATTCTGCTCCAACACTGTCCTCTAGTGGCATCGGTTTTCTGCCCTCACCGGAGAAAAGAAATGACCTTTTATCCTATTCAGTGCCTTACAGACACACACACACACACACACACACACACCACACCTACTGTAGAACTACTTCAGCTGTCATGTTCAAGCTTCCACTCCTTCACTAATGATCTTACAATTGCCCACTCGCCACATTGGCGCTGAAGAAATCGTGTAATTGGAATTTCAAGAGTTTGCTCCTCTTATAATCAAGTCTCTCAGGAATACCGCAAGCATCAAAAAGTATTTAAACAGGTTTTTCTAGACAGACAGACAGACAGACAGATAGACAGACAAATAACTTGTTACTAGCATCTATAAATTTGAACAATTTAGTAAAATAGTATTTTGATTTAGTGTTTTTATCTATTATGTCTGTAAACATCCTCAGGAGTCCCAAATAATATATTTTCATTTTGACTCATGTAGCTTTACCTATAAGTTCTGTCTCCCTGTCTCATCATCATTCTCTCCAGCAGCATCTTCCTCCAATCCTTTCCTGCAACCCTGGTGCTCCTCGTGTGACTGTAGATCTTTGGAATATGGTAAAATGGCGCTTCTCTACGCTGCATCCTGTAATAGGCGTAATAGGGTCAAGGCTCTGCATTTAATAAACAATTACCCATAAATATTGAATGAGGCCGTCTCCAAAGGGCCTGGAAGCGGCCTGCTGTTGGATGAATAATGCACAGTGCCACGGTCAAACGGGCCGAGCCACGCGGCGCCAATTATCTCTGTGTGCTAACAACCCTCCCAAACCTTACACACTAGCCACACACTCTCCTGGATGCACCCAGAAGAGCAATGAACGGCTACACACCTCTCACACACAGACACACACACACTTAGATTAACCTTCTACTGCAGCTTATTTTATTTGTCTGATTTCCCCGCAGTGCTCACAGGAAAGGCCGGCTGTGTTTTAAAGATCCACGGTTTCAGACCTGTCGCTCGCGTTTTTGAATTACAAATCAATCGCAGGTCCTGTCCACCACTCTATCAAGGTCACTCAGATTAGCAGAGGTTAGAGCAGAGTGGAAAAAATGGCCATGGATTAGCATAGCCCTATACAGGGGCTTGAATTAAACAGAGGAACACGTTCTGTTGCTCCTTTATATTTGAATCCTGGGGCAGAGTTAGAACGAGGCGGGGAATCGGAGCTCTGGACTCATGGATCAAGAGGGAATAAATGCAGTAAACGGGCCCGTTAGCCTTGCTGGACCGATGCCCCTGTGGGACATCAGTGCCCCAAAAGCCCCCTACAGCCCCCCACTTACTACTTTTAATGAGATAAGCACCTAGCCCTTTGCACATAGCACCAGTGCTGAAGATTTTACACAAGGGAGAAACAAAGATCTCCCTGAGCAGAGCCGTGCCTTTTTAACGGCTTTCATGTGAGTTTAAATTATTTGTAAATCAGTTCATTTGCATAAAAAAATAATAATCACCTTATCCTAATTTCTGATTTTACACTTAATCATGTGCTGAAAATGGTATTAATTTTAACCCCCAAATGCAGAAAATTCTCTTTTTATCTGTTTTTAGAATTTTATTTTTAATATAGGATCAGTGCTAGAATCTGTTCAATGATTCACTCGATCGATTTTAAACAAATTTGATTTAAGCTCATAATTATTTTGTTTAAAGGGAAAAAAATATTGTATGAACATTTGTTCAATAAAAAAAACAAAAAAAACAATTTTATTAGCTGTTCTCGTTTACGCCTGAGAGTCTTTTTCGATGTGAGGCTGTTTTTTCATTCAAAAAATGTTTATTTTTTATTTATTTATTTAGAATAGGCATGCTATAAGTAAAATTACTTCCATTATAAAGGATTATAATAACATAATAATAATAATAATAATGACAATTGTAAAAATATTATTGAAATATAATAATCTAGCTTTAATTACATAGTAATAAACCCCTAGAGGAACGTGTGTTTTAAACTATTTTTCATTTTATTATTCTTAATATATAAACAGCGGTGAATTTAATGTAGGGGTGGACTTTTTTCAGAAATGAATTAAACTTCAAATATCCATTTATTAATCCTACAAATAAGTGTGAAGCTGTAGAAAAATATGCTGTGATGCATGTGGATGCGAGAGTGGGGGCTGCGAGTGTCCTCTGCCTGGGGTTTCATTTTGAGCATGAAGGTTTTGCTGGGACTTAGATTTAAATTAGCATTAAAGAAACCTCCTGGCTAGCTCATGATATGTGTGTGTGTTATAGTGTACTAATGATCTCCTCTCCTCTCCTCACCCATATTTGTCCTCTTATATCCTGTCCCTCTGTAGGTGATTTAAAACACATGGTGCTTTGCCCTGCCTTTATGGTGGAGCGCATGGCCCAAGACACCTTTTTCGCCGTCCCCCCTCCGTCTCCAGCTGCAGCACATCTGGAAGTGTGCACTCCAATAATTGGAAGTCAATTTGTTTGAAGTTATGTTTTTGGCATCTGGTTTGATTCAATCGAACTGTCTGGAAATCGCATCGGTGGCTTTTATAGTGCTGACCACAGCTGGAGCGATTTCGTCTCTTTGTATTCCACTGTTAATACGCCAGTCACCAGTCAGTGACGTGGGAGTCACTGATGTATGGCTGGGCGCGGTCACAATAAACACAAAAAAGCTTTAGAGCCCCAGAGACTGGCTGTGGATTGACCAGGCACCACAACACACACACACTAATGAAACTTTAAATCCAGCTTGAGATGCCATTAGACGCCAAGTGTGTGTTAGCGGGGTCATTTATTGTGATGAATTATTTACTGTTGTTAAATATAAGTGTAATAGTTTTGGGATAAGTGTGTCAGCAAATTTGTATATCTATTTTCCCACCCTTTCTAGTTATAATCATTAGAACAAGACTTGGAACTAAATTATCGATTAGTAATACTAATTTGTTCACTTTCTGAATTAAAATAATTATCATAAATGTTTTTTTTATGGTTACTTAGATTGTTAGGTTGAGATGTAGAATAGCATTCATAACTATACCAATTCCCGGTCCTCACAAGGATAGTAAGACCTGTGTGTACGGTGTGTGTGTGTCATGCTGAAGCAGCCTCCCAAATCTGAACTTTCAACACCACAGACCCTAATAAACCTTTTTATATGTAGGCACTGCAAAAAAAAGTTTAAAGAAGTGTACATTATAGCCGAGCTGCTCCATTAAATCCTACGTTCGCCTCATTTTTAGGCATAATGCAACCCAGTACAAAAAGGCTTAACCGAGCTGAACCGAGTTTGAGCTGTGTGTTTCCTATAGGAGGATCTAATGATGGAAAATGACTTGTGGACAGGAAAGGGTTTGTGTGTGTGTGTGTGTGTGTGTGTGTAGAGAGAGGACATAGTGCATTATCTCCATCTACTGGTGAAGTAGTGCAGTGACCAGAAAAGCGATAAACAGCATTTCTGCTCCTCAAATTTGGTGTAGATTTATTATTACAGATGTGTTAGTGATTTTAATGGGCTTTATTGTTGCCCCACGCTGGTCATGTTAAACCCTAGGGCGTTAAATCTGCGTGTGAACTGATAAAGTATTATAATAATATTTACCTGTTTGTTTTTTTGCCCAATATGATATTAAGTGGGAGATCAGTCTCTAAAACGGTAAAAGGCAGGAGAAGTACACACTGAACAAGTCACCAGTCCATCACAGGGCCACACACACACACACACACACTCACACTCACTACTTTGGGCAATTTAGAATCACCAATCAACCTAACATACATGTTTTTGGACTGTGGAAGGAAACCGGAGAACCCGGAGTAAACCTATGCAAGCACGGGGAAAACATGCAAACTCCACACAGACAGACCCCTGCCTGAAAATCGAACCTGGGACCTTCTTGCTGCCCAACCTTTTTACAATGACAGTTAAATAACTGTTTAAATATTAAGTGAAATTTTTTGGTGTCTTCTATTTTTAAGACATTACAATAAATAAACAGTTTTAAAGAAGAATATTTTAGCCACCTTTTTTTATTAAAACCAGAGAAAAAAAACCTGTAAGGAGGATAACGGCTGGTCTCCCTGTTAAACTAGTAGTAAGACTTCTTACAAATACAATTTTAGCTGTATTATGTGTCCCCTTCAAAAATCATTCTTAAGAAATTTTATGTTTATTGTCCCCACCAAGTTTAAGACAAAATTTCAGCATTATTACAGATGTGTTAAATCTTAGATTTTGTCACTTGAGTTAGGACACAAGACGTAATCTGACAATCACAGCCATGTCAATTTCAATCCGTTGGGGCTTCTGCAAAAATGCGATGATTTCTCATCCTGTATAAAATCTGTTGCTTTTGTAATACTAAGTTTAGGTGTATATGAAATGGAACGACACACCCTGGACAGAACATTTACAGTAAGTTTTCCAAGACCTTTTATTAACTGATATTGTCCTCTTTCCCTGTAATCTAATAGCAGACCCTAATTAAAAACCGATTCATTGTGATTAAATTTTATTTGTACAATTTGACAATGGGAAATTGTCACAAAGAAGACATATATTTACAGACATATATTAAAACTTTAAATATAAATTGTCTATTATAAAACTATCCCTAATGACCAAAAGGTAAAGTTGCTGGAAAAAGCCTTTATCCAGAGCGACTTACATTTATCTTTTTTATACAAGTGAGCAATTGGGGGTTAAGGGCCTTGCTCAGGGGCCCAGCAGTATTAATTTGGGAATGGAAAACCTTTCTTCCAATTAGCAGTCCAACACCTTAACCACTGAGCTACCACTACTGGTAAAAAATGATGCAACATGATGCATGTTCAAATTAAATTCATTAAATTGTCCAAAAAACAGACAATAATCGCTTAGAACTGACACCATATACGTTTCTGTTTTTTTATTTATTCGTATTTAGAATCTGTTGTAGGTAATATTTGATTTAAATCAATGGCACATCCTAAACATCTCTAAACATGTTAAAAGACAAAATACAGGATTGAGAAAAGTGTACAGTAGAATTGCATTCAGGAAAATTAGTTTTTCTCGTTAATGCCGGCAAACATTGTGTAATCGTGTTTGTAAGTTGTGGTTAAACTGTTTGTATTTGATGATAAAGATATGACAGAGTCTAGTATAGAGCAATATAAAGCTAAACGCTGACAGCGCTCTAAAACATTCCTTTCCCCAGGCTTTGCTGAGCTCGACGCCTCAACACTGCAAAACAGACACATCACTTTGTTGTTTTATTCGTGCAGCTCTTCATTGTTGAATTTGTTTAGAAATTATTGAGACAAAACTCAAGATCATACAACAGTGACATAACGTTAAACAGCTTGACTAAATAACCCCAGGGCTTTGTTGATAGGTATATGTATTTTAATGGGTTGTATTAATTAGCTAATGTATTCCTTGAATGAAGTGAAATAAAATAATCAATATTTTTATGTTAATTAATATTTTTTTTTCATTACCTTAAATTTATTACCCTTTGTAGCATTTAAAGTTTTTAAAATCCTTTTCTTCGGTTTTAATTGTTTAGTTATATTACTCTTACTGCTTTATTGCTTTAAATTAATATTAAATATCCAAATATATTGTAAAAAAACACACACAGGCTTTTTATTATTTATTATTTTTTATTATCATTTTTTGTCTTAATTATAAACTAATTTTTTATAAATGTATTGATTTAAAACCAATATATTGACAGAATGTAATTTATTAAGCACTAATAGATAATTAATAACTATATATATTTTTTTCTTTTTTTCCTGTAATATTTATTCTTTGAATGGAAATTTGCTAATTTGTCCCAACAACCAGTTCATCAATTCTTTCATCAATCCAGTGGGGAAAGTGGTAGCTTAGTGGGTATGGTGTTGGACTGCTTATTCCCAGTACCACCAAGTTGCCACTGCTGGGCCCCTGAGCGAGACCCTTAACCCCCAATTGCTCAGTTGTAAAAAATAAAACGTCCATTGTTCTGAACAAGGGCTAGAAATGCTAGAAATATAAATGTGATCCTTGGACCAGTCCTCGGTCCCAGACAACGCTCTGCATGTTTCCTCCGTGGCTGTGTGGGGTGAGTTTAAATGCAGATAAAATGTGGAGTGTCTGGAGATCCTTAAAGGTCTAGCAGCTGTGATTTAACGGCCAGTCGGTTTGTGTGTAATTACGGGTGTATTGTGTGTCATTAATATCGTGCGACAGGGAGATGTCCTCATCAGAATGCCATGCCAAACCTCTCAGCTGCTGGATCTTCAGACAGGCCAAGACCTCATCAGTCGCACAGCAGTGTAGAGAAGCAATAAAACACAATCAGATCTGTGTGTGTGTGTGTGTGTGTAATCATATGTTTAATATTTGCTTTTTTACATATTGATCTGAAATAAAATATCACTGTGTTTGGAAAGAATAAATAAAAAGCACTCTTTGATTTATTAAAAAGGGGTTTAATATATTTTCCCCACCCCAAATATATAAAAAAGAAACTTGTTAGAATATCTAAAGATTTTTTTTTCTAACAATACAGGGATTAGAAAGTATAAATACACAAAGTGATATTCTTTAAAAAATACTGTTATAACAAAAGGCATGTTAGTTTTTATTGCTGTTAAATTACTTTTACAACACTTTCTCTTATACATGTTTAGAAAGCTAACCCTGTTTTAGCTACAGCATGACAGAAGGGGGAGCTTTTTTTCCACCTTCTCTTTACTTATTCCTTTAGTGGTCCTCGTGAACAGTGCCAGTAAGTTTTACTTTTAAGACATACAGTTTGAATAGTCCAGTGATGGATGTGGTCAGTGTTATATGCATCAACATTACAAGCTGTCCGTCAGACACAGCCGACTTTACAGCAGGTTCAGTAGTACACTAGTTCATCTCCTCCTTTTTTTATGTTTGTGTCTTTTTAGGAGACATAAAAGATATGTCTCTTCATCTAGGAAAAAAGTTGGAGGTCAGTCAAAATACATCAGATCAGGGAAAACTGTAGTCAAAGGTCGTCGTTGTCATCAGTGCTAAAGCTGCTTCGGCGGCTGCTCCCCTTCGAGGCATTGGGCGATGTAGCCGAAAGCAGCGGGTCAGTCCCAAACGGGGACAGCGCTTCCTCCATGAGCAGCTCGTCCAGTCGCTGCTCCTCTTTCAGAGTGGCACTAAAGAAGTCTGTGAAATGTGATAGCGGGTCTGAGAAGGTCGTCGAAGAGGCGTCTGGGTGCTCACACGTAGAGCTGCTGTTACCTTCATTCCCATCATGGATTGAAGATGAAGGGTTCCTCTGCAGGTACCCAGGGTTGATAAGCTCATCCTGTGGGTAGAGGGAAGTCTGCGCTCCAGAAGTAAGTGCTGGAGCTGGAATTGCCTGCTGCTGCTGTTTGACGAGATGAGACGAGAGCTCTGCTGCCCCCAGATTACTGGGAAGACCATGAGCACGAGCTTGGATCTCTAACTCCTGTTAAACGCAAACACATAAAGTCAAGTTTAAGATATCAGCCTACTGTCTCTTTATTGTAGAGTATTTCTCCATTGGATTATAATTTAAGTGAGTCTGGGGTGCCTAGACTCACTAGACTAGAGTCTGACTTGATTGCTGATACATAAAAATGCAAAAACTCTTTTGTCAGTTGCTGACAAAGATTTTTGTCTGTTCTTAAACTTCCCTTAAGTGAGATCCGTAAGATGATGTAATCAGTCATCCCAGTTCTTGAAGGTATTCCCAGTTATTAGTAGGCGAAAGCACTTTATGTAAATAGAGCATTGTAGAAATATTGATGCAGCTAACTATTGTGATATTTTTTTTACAATAGTTCATCGATATTATAACTTTGAGTATCGATACATATATAAATTACATAAAAATATAAACTATATTTTGGGCATTTTGCCTTTATTAAACAGACAGGACAGGTTGGTTTAGCGGGACCGAAAAAGACCAAGAAGGAATTAAACTCAATAACATATACACTATATTTACAGAGAAATTTACAATAAGTTCATATAGCCTATTAATATACATTCTCTTCCCCTGCATTAGTTTTCTTTACCAGACCAGATAAGTTTGTTAAAACTTATGAGATAAAATAAGATAAAACGAATTGCACATATTTTACAGAGTTAAGTTAAAATCAGAGGAAAGCGTAATCCATTGCAGAAAGATTCATCAGCCCACTGTAAAATCGATGCCTCTGTATGAAACCCGTTCTGGTTCTTTATGTAAACAATTCAAGTTCAAGGAGCTTTATTGTCATTTCAGCCATATATAGCAGATGCACTACACAGTGAAATGAGATAACGTTTTTCCAGGGACCCCCCTGGTGCTACACAAAACAGAATTTCACAGCCAACAACAAAGAGCCACAATATATACTCAGTTATGTGATCTAGGTAAAGTATAAAGTATATCAATGCCTTTCCTTTAGTAATAAATAAATCCTCCAAGCCCTTCAAGTAATAAATAAATCCTCCAAGCCCTTCAAGTGGAAGATCCGTAGCTGAATTATAGGGAAACTGTGTATAATTACATTGGAGACTAATTGGGATGTCAGTGTGTAAGTGATTTTGTAATATCTCCTGCCGTCTCCTCTTTAAGTATTTCACTACCACAGGATTGTAATGCATAATTTCAGACAGGCAGGGACGGGAGGATTGGCTGTCCTGCATTATTAAGGCCTCATAATCTAATTCCAGGTGCATTTCTATCCTAGCGCTCTAGCTATTAATCAGCCAATTTCCTTCAGCTCCCTGTGTTTCCAATCAGAGCTTAGTGACATACATCAGTGTGGCAATTTGCAGAAGTGTGTGATGATGGCTGTTTTGGTTCATCCTACCTACATTGTCTGCTTCCCCCCTTTTGTTATTACTTCACACAAAGTCTATTATTTTCTTTCCCTACCTGAATCCTAAGCAGCAGTCTCCTGTTAGCGTGCTCCAGCTTCTTCTGGCGACTCTCCAGCTCTCTCGCATGTTGCTGCTCTTTCTGCAGCCACTTAATGTACTCCACCGAGGCCTTCAGGATGGTCCCTTTGTTCCAGCGCATATCACTGCCAGAGAACAGAAAAGATAACCTTTTTCACACATGCGTCGCGTCAGCAGAACCTTCACAAAACCCTTATTTTATAGAACTAAGAAACGGGGCTTTATATGGCTAATTATTCATTTGCAGACCTTTATGTTACCTTTGAATAGAAATTTTAATAGAATAGTTAAGTGTGTCTGCGGAAAGTCTATTCCATGGTAAAAAATTAATCCTCAAATGAAAATAGGTGTCAGCTAAGTTTAAAAAAAAGGTATTTTAGGTGCAGAAGTGTAGCCACCGCCAGTTCCATTAATTGTTAAAAAGTAGGAAATGTGGTGGAACTATGTTTTTCTTTGGCTCAAGAGTTCGGCCTGTTCGGAAGTAATTTCCTTTACCTTATGTTAATGAAATGGTGGAGTTGAGCTGGGCTTCCGGCTTCCCTTTCTAGAAGTTCAGTTGAACTTAAACCTTCAAATGCTATTTGCCTTTACCCTTATGTTTAGTTTTGCACCGAACTCCTGATGCTATTTCAGACTGTGCTAGTAAAAAGGCTTGAAGTGTAGCTAGAATAAGGGGACATTTTCTCTTTTCAAGGTTAATGCTAGGCAAACAAATTCAATAAATAAAGTAGAATCAGTGAGTGGAAAAGAAGCCACTTACGGGTCATTGGATTTGGGTATTAGAGTTCCAAGCTCTTTGATTCTATAGTTGATGTTGTATCGCCGCCTCCTTTCAACTGTCAATTAAGAAATGACTGAAAATCACTATACTGTATATGTTACACACGTGTACATGCACGCACAAAGGTAAACAAGTAAATGTACCATGACAAAACATCTTACTTAGATTGTGGTTGTCTTTCTTCTGTCTCTCTTTTGCTAAGACTCTGGTGTCGTGTTCTGTAAAAAAAAAAGCGAAAAGAAGATAAATTTTTAAAGAAAATCAGCAATTTAGCATTTTTTACAACAAAAGTATGTCAGTAAAGTTGCACTGATGGTAGGATGGAAATGATTCAGTACTAAACAATGTCAGTAAGTTCACTTTTGTGCCTGCAACCATAAATGTAAACACATACACACAGCTTTATGTGTCCTATCCTTATTCCTGTGGATCTTTAATGCCCCTTCTGTTCCCCTTTTTCTAAAAAACCCTCCATGACGTTAACGCTGCTTCGCAAAAAACAGTACTTAATTATTCGGAACCCTTCTCGCATTCCCTTAAATTATGTAATTGCGATGCGTGATTAGATTTCTCGATTTGTTTCTGCTGATTCGATAGGAGCTGTGTGTAACCTCTCTGTATCCTGCAGCACACTTATGTGAAACAGATAGTAAGTGACTTATTTTTCTCGTCGGAGTGAAAAGTTCTTTCCTAAATCAATTATCTTTACTTGATGCATGACAGCCACAGTGTGGGGAGGATTACTTTTTTAAGGGAGATCTTTGTGCAATATGTACGACTCAAAATATGTCCTCTCATATTCATTGAACTGAAGCAGTGAAAATGAGAAATGTGTCATAAAATCGAAAGTTAAATAAATACACACTTGAGTGGCTGTAATTAATCAATTTGAAACATGCCAAATACATATCTGTGATCAGTTCTGGACTGATTAGAGATATTTGGGGGGCCTAACGATAATTGTCTTACAGCTGATTTTCTCAGCTGTTCTCCGTACCTGTAACTTCCATTTTAACAGAGAGCTTTGTGGGGCATGAGGGGGGTGTCAGTCCACCATGAGAGGCAGTCATACCTTGGTCACCGCCATAGACTTCCAGCATGTTGCTGTTCAGGGCCACCTTAAAAATAAAATATAAGGAAAGAAAGGAGTCGATGAGATAAAAATCAGGTTTTATTGTCGTTTCTAATACTACATAATACTATAATGGATTTTCTATCAGATTTATAAAATAACTCTCTCTCTGTCCCACACACACTTTCCTGTGTTGCTTTTACCTCTGGTCTCAGAATAAATCATTTAAAGTTATGTTTTTTTCAATATTAAGGATAAACACATGTATGTGTAGTATCTAATCTGCGAGGTCCCTGGCACATGCTGACATTATTGAAGACCTGGACCTGCCTGATCACACATGTTTCCCAGTTCTGACACTTTCACACGCAATATTCGACAGTCGTGCTGCGTGATAGAAAGCGCAATCTGTCAGGGTTAGCCCTCCGCTGCATCTGCTCAGCATGCTGCGAATATAACTAAACAACACAGTCCAAACACTCCTTATACACGCTTTGTGTGGTTTACACACTGAAGATAATCAGTATTAGCTGAAGAGCCAGGCAGATAACGCTGCTTGACTATTGTTGACTGTTGAATGCATGCATGTTATTGTCTCAGTAAAGCAAAATCAGCCTTATCAAAAATAAAAATTGCTATAATCCCTTGACTCCTGGCATTGTAATCACTTCAATCCGTTTCCATCTGTGTTCATGGATACGTTGACACTTGAAGCGACATGACACGCCGCACTGTATGACTAATTAAAATCAATTGATTCGTTTAAGCAGGGTATCATTTCTGAACAAGCCCACTGGGACTAGAGGCATTAGCCCAATCCAATGCCTCACTGCCTTACTGAGAGATAATTTATCTTGCACTCTTTCTATCTCTCTAGCTTTCCCTCACTATCTCTTCAGTTATACACAACATTCTCATTCCTCCCTCTATCATGCTACTGTTTGTTTCTATAAGTATGCATTGTGACTGTCTTTCTTAGTGATGCATTCCGCTGTGTTGAGTTCAGGTGTCACTATAATCACCGGTCTGGCAGTTTTTTTGTCCGGGCTAAGCATCAGCAAAATGCTGCTAAATTTCTGCCCAGTCAAAGAAACAGAGGCGCTTGTCTTCCCAGATGCCTGTGTGTGCGTTTTTATTCCCTGGCTAAATTACACTTTTTTAAAGATGAAAATGAACGTTTTCATTATTTGCATATTTATGCAGTAGGCATTACTCATCTTATCACGTCTGTACATTAATTTAGTCTCTTAAATGCCTGCCAGAGCAGAAGAAAGTATTTATTGCATTTATTAAAACTTATGTTCTGCATATCATGCAGTTTGCTGATTGTATTAGGTGACTAATATCCATTGTTACACAGCAAAGAATGCAGTTTTATTTAAGCCCACACATCATGTACTATGACTTTTAGCTGAACTCAATCTGCCCTTAATTTCTCCCCCATGAAGATTAAGAGTCAACTGGTTTGCACTTTTTATCATTCCAAAGAGATTTATTATAGCAGACTTGTCAGACTTGTGCATTGAGGTAATTCCAAAATTATATCATTTCCACTTTTTTACTCTATAAGAAAAGTTTTTCCTCAGACTATGATAGCATCGATATAAATTGCGGTGGATATATTGCATTAAAGGCAAAGTCGCTAACCATGCATCTAAAGAACAAACGGAATTTATACTCACATTATTTTGCATTATGATGCTGGGCTCCATACAGTCCAAGCTCCCATCATTAAACCCAGACTCAAAGGCTATAAGATCATCGATAACTTCATCCACTGGAAACTAAAGGAAAACAATGATTACACTGTAGCACATGTTTAAATGTCCTTTAAGCTTTATCTTCAAAGGTTAATAGTCATTGAATTAACTAAAACAAAGCTTTCTAATCCAATAACCAGCATTTCATCATCTCCACACAAGATGACTGAAAGCATGATGGAAATATCTCTTATCTGTTTAGAAAGGCCTTTTTTACTTTAGTATTGATCAGTGATTAATGGTATTGATAAGCAGTGTGAAGGAAACGGGGGTTGGATCACGATACTCACCTCAGTGTCATGGCTGTTAGCCAGGGTGAACAGAGTGACAGGGCTACCCGGAGTGCTGTTGTCACTGACAGGTGTCATATGGCCATTACGCATAACAGGCATGGTGCCCAGGGCCTGGCCCGGAAGTGGGTGGACCTGGCCAGAAAGCTTGGTGCCTAGAGTCAGGTACTGTTTGACCTGCTGGGACTGAGCTTGGTGGAGGTGGTACTTGGAGTTCTCCAGGTGGTTCTGAACCTGGGGATTGAGAGGTGCATTTTAGTCAGTATTAAAACATTGTACCCTCAGGATTTTACATTTTGCACAAATAACATGAAAATGGTCATTTGAAGAAAAAAGCATAATGTGTCCTAAGTTAGACTAATCAAATGTTTTAAAAGAATAAAGTGACTCAAAAATTTCTTTTTTTAACAAATTTTTTTTTTTTACAAATCCTTCAATGAAAAACCTGTTAATGTTAGGGGGAAAAATAATTAAAAATGCTCAACCTAACTCCCTTCATCATGTGCTTTAAGGCCATTTCGAGCTGAATAGAAATACCTGACTTTCAGTCACCAGATCACCATTCAGAAATCAAAATCACAAGGCATAAAACAAGTCCTTACACTGGCAACTTGGGCTCCGTCTCGCATCATGTAGTAGCTACAGTCGGATAAATGTGGCATTCTCAGAACCCTCGTGTCTTCTGCAGCTCTAAGGAAGAACTTCTTATAATCCCAGGCTAAAGGTATCTGTTGAGTGGATCTGATGTGACTCTCGCCTCCTATCCAGCACTCTTTATAAACCCAAAGGGAGTAGTAAAAGACCTAATTAACAAGGAGGCTGGCTTGCCCTTTTATGACCTAGTGTGCTAATCACCTCAAACAGAGAGCCATCAGAATACTGATCTGGTTGGTTTGATCACCGTGGGATGCCTGTGATTTGACTATATCACCAATTGAATAGGACCGCCCCATTCTGCTTATGCGAAGAAGCCATTCCTTTAGATGCCCTCCCAATCCACCCCTACCCCTTCCCATTTCTGCTTCAGGGGCCCAGAAACAAATGCAGATTGTTGCATGTGTCTGCTCAATAACCCTAGGGCTCATCTTAAGACTGAAGACCATTGTCCTCTGTCAGCTCTCAAAAACTAACTGTCAAGAACTGGAGCCTTATCTTATTTTAGTTCATAACACATTGTGAAACTAAATATAGAATGGACCTTCACTTTTGGGGAGACCAAAAATGACCCTGTTTTGTTGTCTGAGTTCACAAAGGGCCAGCTGCGAAGTTACCCAACGGCGGCGGATGGTATTTCTAGAACATCCAAATATAACTTTTATTGCCATGTGGCTAAAAATATACTCATTAAATGTCAAGCGTCTTTTGTCTATATGACCACCCAAAAATATAGTGATATTTAGGCTTATATATTTTAAAGTTTTTAGTTTAATTTCAAACTGTGAAAGTAAATAAGACAAGCATTCATAATTCATACTGAAACAAATAGCACCTTAATGTTTGCGCCGTCCAACTGTACGTTGATCGTGTACGTTTATAGTTTTTATTAATTGAGGTTACCAGATTAAATGAAAATTATATCTTAATATAAAAATGAACAAACTGACTATAAACATTACCTCTAGATTAATGTCACAAATAGAATCATTACTGTAAAGAGTAACCACTTCAGATAAATCCAAACAGTCATGTGTAAAGACGGCTATTTTTAAATGTCTACACAAAGACCAGTTCATTGAAATTACATAAATTTGTATTACATATATAAAAACATCACATTTTTGCTTCTATTTTAGAACACTTCATAATCAAATCAAAATAACAAACAAACTTCCAGTATGATTTTTTGCAGATGATCGAGTGTTCCACTAATCAACTATATTAAACCGAGTAATTGATCTACCTCGTATGTTCACATTTTATGCTTTAAACATTCATGCTTTAAACTTGATTTCTAAGGACAAATAAGACTCCCTGCTATAGTGATATATTGTTTGGCCTCCACTCTGTATGAGCAGGACTGAGGAACACATGCAGAATCGTTACACCACAAAGGTTATTAAAGAAAAGAGAAATGTATTGAAAATAAAAAATAATTATAAATGCTTATTAAATGATGTAGCAAATACATTTTTTTCATTTATGTAGCTATATGTTGTGTTTTTGCGATATTTAAATGTGATGTGTGTAGTAGCAATGATTTTGGTGTAAAAGCTGTGATTATATGTAGATTGTGTTTACAGTCATTTTAAAACATACTGTAGGCAGATAGATGGCAAATATCAGTAAATGCTTTGATGTTATCATTATAGATGTGATACTACATTAAATAAATATAAACAACAAAGTAATAAAAGAATGACTGTATATTGTTCATTTAAATAAATAAATATAAAAATAAACAAACTAGCTATAAACAATACCTCTAGAGCATTTATATAAACTCAATGTCACAAATAGAATCATTACTGTAAAGAGTAACCACTTCAGATAAATCCAAACAGTCATCTGTAAAGACGGCTATTTTTAAATGTCTACACAAAGACCAGTTCATTGAAATGACATAAATTTATATTACATATATAAAAACATCACATTTTTGCTTCTATTTTAGAACACTTCATAATCAAATCAAAATAACAAACAAACTTCCAGTATGATTTTTTGCAGATGATCGAGTGTTCCACTAATCAACTATATTAAACCGAGTAATTGATCTACCTCGAATGTTCACATTTTACTAAATATGATTTACATGCTGTAAACTTGATTTCTAAGGACAAATAAGACTCCCTGCATCCACAATGTATGTATATTTCCTGTTCTGCTGCAGTCAATTCATCAGTATTGAACATTAAACATCATGTAAGAGTGACGGATCTACTTAAATAAGTATTTGCATTACCTTATCGATTTGTTGCTTCGAGAAATGTTAATTCATACCTCCAGGCCTTCAGAGAGACTATGAATGAAGTGGGATTGTAATCTCATATTATGGTGCAGACGTTGCACAATTGTTTCAGTATTAGCCAAGTTCTAGTTTCACTTCAGGTCAGGTTATGAAACACTGGGGTGGGTGATTATCAGTTGTAGAAATCATGGACAAAAACCCTAACGCCCACAAGTGATTATTAAATAGATTATTAAATCATTATTAAATAAATTGTCGCCAGCCTGAATACAGTTTTCATGCTCTTTATATTTATGATTCAAATTAATCACATCGGGTGATATGTTGTTTGGCCTCCACTCTGTATGAGCGGGAGTGAGGAACACATGCAGAATTGTTACACCACAGAGGTTATTAAAGAGAAGAGAAAGTATCGAAAAATGTATTAATAATAAAAATACATATATATTTATATATATACATATATATTTTAGCTATATGGGGTTTTTTTTGCGATATTTAAATGTGATATATGTAGTAGCAATGATTTTGGTGTAAAAGCTCTGATTTTATATAGGTTGTGTTTACAGTCATTTTAAAACATACTGTAGGCAGATAGATGGCAAATATCAGTAAATGCTTTGATGTTATTGGTATCGATATGATACTAAATTAATTACCTATAAACAACAAGTCAATAAAATAATTACTGTATATTGTTCATTTAAATAAACTGCCACAGTTTAGTTACATTTCTAGTTAGCTCTGTAGCTGAGTAGTTATTCATTGCTAACACACACACACACATATAGTACACATAACCCTTTCACACTGAGATGCAGACATTCACATTATAACAAATCCTTGCAAGTAACACACGTCTCTGTCTGTCTGTCTATATTTGAAGCTACCTACCGGCAGCAGTTGGACCTCAGTGAGGGAGATGACTTTGACTACACAACGATGGCTCATGGCTCCAGCAGCATAAGTAATAAGGTACACAATCTCTTTTTATAACCAGCACTGTCCATACACTGAAACCTTAATAAAAAAGGAGTTGCTGTGAGTCAGCTTGCTAGCTCTGCAGTTAGACACAGAAAGAAGAAGAATGAATATGTGTGTGTGTGTGTGTGTGTGTGTGTTATTTTCCTGAACATGTTAAAAGCCAAGCCAGGGAAGGAAGACATGACACATCAGCATACTCAGCACCCAGGCTTCCTCTGCGAGGCTTTGCTTTACCGCTAGCTGGGGAACCAAAGGCCTGACGAAGGCAAAATTTTTTCGATGGCTAAAAGCAGAGGAACAAGAAACGAATGGGTTGGGAAGTGGGGGGGGGGGGGGGGGGTTGTGTTCTAGGATCTTTCCTTTCTGTAAGTATTTTCTTACTCGGCACATTCCAGTTATAGGTTATCTCCGTGACACACACCTCTGTACGGAAAGCACACGCATGCACTATATACAGCGCTACACAAACACGCTAGCAATAATTACTCGTTAGGCACACGTATTCCTTAACAAGGGGTCCCACATGGCATGAGTGTATACATTGTCTAAATTTTAATATATTTAAACATTTAAGCAATTTATTACTATAGAGATGATATATTAGGATACCTTAGTTTGACAGCCTCATTTCTGTCATGCAAAATGTCTTATAACAGTTTAAACATTAATAAAATAAAACATTATAAGAATGGCAAGCAATTTAGAGGGATATGTATCTATGTGGAATCTGTATACGAATGCAATGATCTCCAGTTCTTCCAATATATCATGGGTGGTGAAGCTGCTGTGTATGTTTGTCATTTTTTTCTGCTTTTATATCTACTGTTGTGTTTGTATGTATTATTGTTTTTCATCCATTTGTCATGTATGAATTATTTAGAGCCAGTGTACCCTCTATTTTTTTACACAAGTAAATATTTCTCTAAGCGCACACATTAAAACCGTAGGCAAAAATGTATTCCTGTCAAATTTAATCAAAAATAAAAACTAGACGTTTGGACCGTAAAGCAAACGTACAAGTTTAATGAACTCCTCAGGTTACCATTTCATCAAAACGTCTGAGACACTTTCGTTTTTCGTTTTTTATGTGTGCACGGTCTAAAATTGCACGTGACCTTCAGTTAGTCTGCGTTTTCGCATACGCACAGCTTAAAGGTAACATTGTACAGAGCTATCATTTTTATTATCATTTTAATTGGGTCCGCATGCATACGGGTGCGGTCGAATCTTACAGTGGAGACATACTTACATAAATAAGTTAAAGAGGTGTTTGCTGGCCCTTCATGGATGGTAGGGCACTAGGAGACCACGTGTTTTGTCTGTATCGGCACTAAATGTGTAAATTTGGATACTGAACATGGAAGAAGGAGGGTCTAGATTTGTAGCTTATACACGGTTATGCGATATCCACTGACAGTATTTATTTAACATATACAGATTTGCAGTGGTGTATCAGTGATTCAGACTGAAGGTGAGGTGATGAGGCTTGGGTGATGATAAGAGCCATGGAAAGCCATTAACTGCATTGCACAGTCAACACTGTAAAATACGATGATTTAATACAGATAAAGTGTATTAATCTTAGAATTCAGATGATGTTTATTACATGCTGCCAAATTAAAAGCTCTTCTTTTTTTGGGGTTCTAAAGAGACTCAAGAACGGCTTTGAACCTAGCAGGGTACCGTGCTGTCTGTGTGTGTTTGTCGATGTTTAGCCCCGCTAAAAGTACTAGTTAGCCATTTTCTCGTTCTCTCTCTTGTCCCAGCATGACGGCTCACCTTTGTTAGTACCGCACACAGCGTGCATAAAACATGAGCTACTTCCTATAAAAGTTGGTCTGCTTCTAAGACAAGACTTCAAAGTCTGCCTTACACATCTAAGGTCTGTTTTATCCAAGTAGAAAAGGAATGCATAATAGCAGGTGCACTTTAATGATTTTAGATATAAATTAATTATTACGCCATGTTTTTTTTTTTACTTCATTATAAAAAAAATGCTGGTCCAGTTTTACTATTGCGTTTATTAACGGTACGGTACATTAATAAAATGTCTATAATTTGGCATCTGCAACATGATGAGGTCATTAAAGTCCAGGTGATTTTAGGTTAATTAGAAAGAGACTAAAGAACATTACATGCAAACTGTTTTATAAATATCGAATCCACTGCAAGGAGATTTGGACACTAAAAATCCCAGCCAGACTTTACAGAAATAATGCAGTTAGCACTAATGTGATTTTTGGACTAAATTAATTAAACCATGTCCGTGTCACGGGCAACAATGCAAGTCGTTCACAGGCACACCTTAGACAAACACTTCTCTTCTTTTCCAGCGCCACAGCCAGATCTTCTTTTAAACTTAGGACATGCATGCCAGTGATCAGATGAAGATACAATAAGGCAGATCCTGGAAAAGGTCTATCACTGCAAAAGTTCTGCTTCCTGTGTAGAGTAGCAGCAACGCTTTAAATCACCTTGAAAACACTGTGGCAAAGCAGCAACCTAAACCATCAGTTTAACTGCACACTCAGCATTAGGTATATGCACATGTGTACATCCATATTCCACTTCCTCATTTTTGTGATTCAAAGCCTGTATATTGGTTCTAAAAAATAGCCTGAAAAATCCATGCATTCTTCAGTTGATCCAAAACAATTATTATGGCTAGTTATTTGGTGAATACATCTAGCATTCTAGATGAGTGCATTTGTAAATTTCCATAACACACCACAGTTCCACTACAACCAAAATAACCTGTAGAAATTGAAGGTTTTCTTTTTAGGTTCAGGCCGCAGGAACCCATTTGTGACATAGAACACAAAGTAATCATATTATAAGGGACTGTTTTTTATCTGTAGACTCTGTAGAAAAGATTTACTAGCGCACATATTTGGTGATATTAATTGAATCTTTACACACAGACAGCAAGTGTGTGACTTTTCTTTTAACTTTGTAAATGAACAATACACACATTGTGTCTGTTCAAAACCCAAAGTATTTACGCATTTATTTTTTCAATTCAATTTTATTTGTATAACGCTTTTAACAATAGACATCATCTTAAAGCAGCTTTACAAAAAATGAATTTAAATGACAAAATCTAAATTAAAAAAAACAATTATCCCAATAGGCAAATTGGTGGCAATAGTGGCAATAAAAAACTCACTGAAATGACTGAGCGAAACCTTGAGTGGGAAGTGGTAGCGCAATGATTTTTGGACTGCTATTTGGGAGATCGGGGTTCGATTCCCAGCATCACCAAGTTGCCACTGCTGGGCCCCTGAGTAAGGCCCTTAACCCCCAATTGCTCAGTTTTATAAATGAAATAAATGTAAGTCGGTCTGGATGAGGGTGTCTGCCAAATGAAAGAAATGTAAATGTAACCAGACTCCAGCGGGGGAACCCATCCTCATCCGTATTCATAATGTCCTGTATACATACATACATATACATCTAGAATAGATTCTATATCTAGAATAGAAGACAATTGTGTCCGGGAGCTTTGATCAGCTGATAAATTAGCTTAGTTCTAATTTACCCACAGGTTCGACTCACATTTCCTTTATTAGAGAACGGTTGTAACTTTGGGGTAAGCTGTTCATTTTAATGGAGTGCTTTATTTGACCAAGCCAAATCACTGGCTTCAAACAACAAGATTGATTGCTACGGTCTGTGCTTTTTGCACTAATGTGGCAAGATTTCGAATAGAATAACTTCAGTATAGTCTAGTATAGTATAGTATGAGTATATGAATATCAGGGCTTAGCACAGGAAAGGTTCAGATAGCTTTCAGTTTTTATAATATTTTAGACTAGATTTTTTTGCTCAAAGTTACTGATTTTGAGTAACATGAAAGATGTGTTTTCTCAATAAATCACATATTTACCTTAAGGTAAAATCAGTACAGCATATTTTATAATAGTTTAAAAAGTGAATCTTTTAATCAGCCGTAAATGTTGAGAAAGATAAAATATATTCTTAAGCATTGGACCGTAGAATCCACACTGCCATGTTGTTTAAAAGTGTATAGTGAATGTTGTTTTACAAAACACAAACCCTCCGAGCTCCATGAAGACATTGTGCGGAAGAATTCGAATGTCCTGCGTAGACTCTGACTCAACCCCATCGAACACCTCTGGGATGAACTGATCTCATCCGACATTAGCACCTAATCTCGCTAACACTAGTGAAGCTGAATTAGCAAATCATAAAGCATTCTCAGAAGTGTGGTGGTTATTATAGTTGTAAGATTTAGACTAAATTTGTAATCGCTTTGTTAAAAAAACACGTATGGATGTAATGGACAGGTGTCCCAATACTTTTGTCTATAAAGTTTATTTCCCTTATTTTCCCACTGTCGTCTTTGCTCCTGAGTTCCTTAAAATATGTGTACTTTAACACTTTACTCATACATTTACATTTTCTTTTACAGTCTACATTTTCCATTTTTGGCTGAACGTATAATTGTTACAGTTGTAATTACATTGGCGGAAATTAACAAATTAAATAATGTCACTTAATGAGAACTAAGCAGAAAATTAGATCAACTTTGACTTTAGCAGATCTAATAATACACAGTTTGGATTAGGACAATGGACTGGTTGTGCTGTAGAGTTTTAGTTTTAGGACTGTGATGTGTGTGTGTGTGTGTGTGTGTGTGTATGTGTTTGTGTATGTCACTTTGAGGCCATGCTGTTAAGAGTTCCGTAACCGAGTGTGGAACAAAAGCTTTTGGTTATGCTTATGAAATTGCAGTTAGGGTGACCTTTATTATCTACACATAGACATGCAACAGTGTTGTGTTCATTCACGTTTCTCTCCTATCTTTTATTTTCTCTTATCTTTTTCTTATAGTCTAAACTTTGACCCATTTTATCTTGCTATAGTTTATAAACGTTTGTTGAAATTGCAGATGAAGTCAAGACAGAACTTTTTTATCCCTAATGTGGGAATATAGTGTATATGAATTTAGTAAAAAAAAAATCATAAACTATTTTGAAGGGAAAAAAGAAAGACTCGAAAAGAAAGACTTGTTGTGTAGATGTGCACTACTTAGAGTTTTAGAAAAGGCAATATTTTCCCACACTTTCCTGGAAGAACCTTCTTGTTAGAGTGCACATATCAATTTAGGTCACCCTACAGTCTTTTAATTGGATTCAGTTCTTTGCTATGACTTGATCATTTGAAAGCATTGATCGTTTTGGTTGAATCATTTTTTTAGTTGATTTGGATGTATGCTTCGTGTTTGTTATGCTTACAGTTAAAATTTCTTTTTTATATCCAAAGCTTTTCAGTGGTCATGTGGAAGCTTTTCATTTATTTGAGAAGACTTTCACTTTAATAAAAGCCCCGAAGCATCCCTATAGCATGCTGACACCTCCATGCTACATTGTGGATGTTCATATATGAAAGTTTATATGTTAAAATTTCAGATTAAGAGTGCAAAAAGGTCTAAATGGTTTACCAAACTCTCATATCTCAAAATGATATTGATTTCTATTTAATAAATACATGCATCAACTGCAAAAAAAATATTAACTGGAAATTAGTTTCTTTTACCGCTGAGCTGTTCCTTCCTGTTTTTACTACTCACAATTAACAATAGAAATGTCCTCTGATTTTATAGAGTTTGTTGGTTTTTCCAAGACCAGACAGTTAAAAGATCTACTGCAAATACCTCCAATTTCTTTAAATATCCAAATGAGTTTGCGTTCTTTAACTTTTCTTATTTATGTTGAGTTATGCTTTGTTAGTTTCACTTTCTTGTTGTTGTTGTTTTGCCTTATTTCACACTCAGCAGTGCTAGTTTTAAACTGATGTCCCCATCACTTTTTCACCAGCACACACTAGTAAGTCAATCAGTTGAAGGAAATCCCACATTCCTGTCGGACTACCTCTTTGAAGCTAACTCGGAGCTTTGCTCCAGTTTGAGCATAACATGGCATGACACCTCTCTTTTCATCCCCACAGGATGTCCCTCAAGCCAAAAACCAAACTTCAAGCATGTTAGACCGTTAGCTGGACTCCCCAGGTTTGGAAAATTTTTGAAGTTTCTTCACATGCGATAAGTTTATATCACTCAGCTACTTGCAATTGAATTAAGTCTAAAGATGTGTGGTTGCATGAATGAGCATGGCAAATTGCACATGATGCAGTGGTCAATGTCTTGAATTGTGCTCTGAACGGAGATGAATGACTGATGGTCTCCTCGAGGAGGAAATTCACCATGTACCCACACCCATACACGATGTTATTTACGCTCAAACATGTGCCTTTTTTAAGACATGTTATGAAACCAAATGAATAAGTAAACAGCCTTGTACAGTATAAATGTCTTACACTACAATAAAACGGATGTATTATGAAACTTTTATAACTTTAAGCAGTTTCTTATAAATGTTAAAAATGTATTAGAAAATTAAAGAGCTTTAGAAATAGAAAATTGATAAGATATCATACTTTTTTTTTTTTGACCATCTAATGTGACTAGCGCGGTAGAATAATCTTACACACGAGTGTGGACAGATGCATTTCTATTTTAAGTAAGTTTTTAAATTTAATTAACAATGTATTATTTTTAACTTCATATTACCTTTGGTTTCATTTTTGTGTCCTGTTACATAGTTTAGAATTCTAGAATAAATCAGTTAGTGATTTAATAAATACATTTTATTATTTTATTAAGTTACTGTACGTTATTAGTTTCAAAATATACAGTTTGTTAACATAACTGTAATAAAAAATTTATTGTAGGCAACATTGCTATCTTATAATAATATTTTTAATTTCAAGTTTCAGTGGTAATGACGTTTAAAAACGTAAAAGCAATTTTAATGCTTGTAGGTTTACCGCTTTTAATCAGAAAAGGCCTGCCCTCAGAAATCGATTCTTCGATTTAAGACAAAATGACACTTAAAGACCAGGCGCACTTACCTGGCCATACCAGCTATATTCCAGCATGCTGATGAGACATGTAAACAATTCTACTGAACAAGTAACCACCTCAAGCTGTTCTCTTGATATCTCTGCAATATCGCACACAGCTTTTTCCTTTCTGTCTGCTGGCAAATCTGATTCTATCATTCACTCATCAGGACTACACACACTACACACACACACACACACACATGCACAGTCTGGGAGAAGTTTTGCACTACTCAGCTTACGATCTGTTGATAATGAACCTAAACCCATTATTTTGAGTCAATGAATTGAAAGAAATGGGGAGAGGAATGAAAACCACAGGGCCAATTACTGCTATTCTTTGATGTACAATTCGCTTTCACTCAGCCCAACTACTCTGTGCCTTTTGTCTTTATCCTGTGTTATTCATTAATTACTCTGCATGGGGTGAAAGGTGAGTTGCGTACTTGTGCAGATGGGTTAACTTTTAAGGATAGCTCAGATTTTCCCAATGCCTGCGGTCTTCCTCAACAAACCTGCGTTATGCCAATTAATCCAACTCTTTGATTTTACTCAATTTCTGTTCATTTTAACTATTTTTCTTTTCCTTTATTTCTATAATCACCACCGAGGAGAGTAATGTTGAGGATCCTGCACTGATTTAAAAGGTCAACATGTATCTTGTAAGAATGAACATGGCCAACAGAAAAAAGATGGGCATGTATCTCCTTACTAAATTAAGGAGATACTAAATTAAGGAACACAGACTAAATTATAGCATCCTTATGATTAGGTACTGAGCTTAAAAAATGTTTTAGATGTGATATAGATTTCTGGACAGGCTTATTTTGATGATAGACAGACAGACATAATGGATCTCCAAGGGAAATCAGGATGCTGATGGGTGTAATAGCAGAGGAACTGTACATAACACACATGTTCCTATTCTCCAAGAAGTTATTGTTAACCTCTTTATTCAGTTATTCATCTGCAAGTAATTCTTTAATTCTGGTTTATTGTGGATTCCAAAACCTATCCTAGAAACACGTGTGATTAAGCTTAAATTGAGTGATTTGATATGCAGTGATTTAAACGCACTAAATCTTCTGGGATTTAGTAAGTTTAGCAAAAGCTCCTGGCTCTCCCTGTAACTCTAATACTCCATTACTAACAATAGACTAACAATGCTCCCTCTCATAAGAGTCAGTTATTACATTATCTATAGTAGTTAATGGATAATATTATTTAGGGTAAATAACTAATATATAATCAGGAGGTTTAATGGGTTAAAAAGATTTTAGTCAATTACAATTAAAATCTATTCAGCAGGTTTAGGCCAATCTAGGTGATTTGACAAGGTTCTTTTACCTTTATTACCTTCTTGCTGTTCAAGTAGTAGTCTCTTTCATCAGTATTTTGTCCTTGTTATTCTCCCTGACACGTTTTTCCTCAGGACACAGGACTCCACAGGACATCGTCACAGTGTGAGCCAGTCATATGTGTGCTATCAGTAATACATCATGATAATTATAGCTGTAAAACTCACACTAGGATACGTCCCTTGATATGTATTGGGATGTTTGTGCGTAATCCAATTTTCACATTATATTTAAATGAAGGTTTATAAAACATTTGGACTGAATAAGCAAGCGAGTGACTGAAAAATAAAAAGTATTAGAAGTTGCTTAACAAATAAACTTTTACCCATTTGAATTATTAAGTTTACTGCAGTTTTTTTGGAAATCAGTTCTTTTTCTATAATCATAAGCAGGAAATTCAATGAATATTGAATATATTCCAAATTTAGAATATATATGAATATATATTTATCCCAATAAAGTATCCCATAAAGCCAGGGGACAGTGGCAACAGAAAAACTACCTGAGACAATATGAGGAAGAAACCTTGAGAAAAAAAAAAAGACAAAACTCTTATAGCAAAATAATCTTTCTGGAGAAGTAAATTTATAAGAACAGGCTCCTTTCTTCTGTTTTATAAAGTGTGCCAGAACACAGCCTGAACCTAAACTGCTGGCTGATATGGATAAAAAGGTCTTTAAATCAGGCTTTACATCTGCCTCGACCAACAATCAATCACACTGATCAGGGGCAAAGGTTAAACAGGAGAAGAAACATGGAATTATAACATGTACTGTATTAGATGACAGAAGACAAAGTGGGTTTATTTAAACATGTTTGTGAAAGTATCACTTACATTTAGCAAAATTTTCAGATTCTATATTAGTCAAATTTTGTATATGTCCATTAACTATCAGAACTGTCTCACATGTTGAAAAAATTGTGGGAAAAAAAGCCTGTAAACATGGCCTTAATAGGCTCTTTGAAAATTGTTGGCTAGTTTACCCTCTCAAGAAACCTTGGACATAAAGATGCCCTTGTCTTCCTGCTAAAACCCCACATATTCTATGCATTTAGTCTTTCTTTTTTGAATCCTATTAGTGGCTGAACTTGGTTAAACTGAAAAAGACTGCCGACTTCACTCAATTAGAGATAATAGGATTACGGGGCTGGTATGGGCTGGGAGGTTTAAATGGGCCTGGAATTTTGGCAGACACCTGCTTCATGTACTGTATTAATCTCATAAAGGAGAGTATGTAGGCTCATTAGCAGGACCCACTGATGCCAGGGTGGGGAGAGTAGAGCAGGAGTTGGCTGGTTACGCTGGGGTAAAGCGGATAATTCTGTGAGGTCCTTTGGGTGCTGGTTGTGGTGAAACTCCCACTCCTTCTGTGGCACAGTGCCAATCACAGTCCATTTACTGTCTGTTCAATAAGTCGTATAAACATTAACTATTGTTTTATCTTGACTTTTTACACATTTTTTGAAATATTTTTTGTATACAGCTTTTAACAACGGACATGAATAAGCCTGAGCCTGTAAAATAGACCAGACGAAGGGGAATTTGTTCAAAAGATGGTCACAATCTAAGATTTAATATGTAGCAAGTCATGAGTAAAATAAAGGCTAGAAGAAATTAGCGGCAGCTAAAATCAGTAACATGTCACGTACAAGTGTGAACATAAGGTAATAAACTAGATTTAGGTTTAGTTCAGTGGTCTTTCTGTCCATGTCCTGACTCTTTACATTGATTTCAAAAGCTTTGCTTGACAGTATAAGCTTTTCTGTCTTCTCTAGACGTGGCACTAACCTCTGATAGCCATAGGACAGGATTATTTGTAGTTTTGCTTGAAATTCCTGCTTGTTGTGTCTGAGCTGCAGTAAGACAGGGTGATGCAGGGCTGGTCAGACCCTGACCCACAGTGCTTAAATACAGAGCACATAAAGGGACTCAGCCCTAATCCTATTAAAGGGAAGAAACCCTCATAGATCAAAGTTTGAGTCAACAAACACTAGAGAATACGTTGTTACTAATCACATTAATGAAGCATCAAAAACATTGTTTTTGCTGAAATAATTACTAAGACACAAATTTGGATGGTTCGAAAAAAAATTTTATAATCATTTAATATATTTATGAAATAAGTGTCGAGTGCCACTGCTTTGTAAAAGTTATTGTTTTCTCTGGGGGAGAAATTTGGATAAAAAAAGGGGATAAAACGTGATGACATTTAGCAGACGCTCTTATACAGAGCGACTTCAATTCATCTCTTTTATACAATTAGGGGTTAGGGAAGTTCAGGAGCCCACAGTGATAGTTTGGTGGTGCTGGGAATCGAACCCCAGTCTTTCTGGTATCAGTCCAACACCTTAATCACTAAGCCACCACTTCCCATATGTATTAAACTGATACTAAACATATTTATAAGCAATATAAAAGTATTTTATTTGTATCAAATGTAACAAATTTCATTGTTAATAAACTGCTCTAGAATAACCTGCTTTCAGTGTTTTGTTTCATAGGTTAAATAAAACGAAATCAGCTCTTGGGTGGTAAAGGGCATGAGTCTACCCCATCATGGATTACTTTTCCACAAAAGGATGCCACCAAAAGATTTCCTCGGTACTTGTTCTGCTCTCCTAACCAGCAGCTTAGTATACCACAGCATGGCACAGCTGGTTACACTTGGCACTATGTCAGGAGGGATGGGTGGTCTCCAATCATGACTAACCTGAGTGGTTTGGACAGTCATGAGCAAGTCCTCCTCCTCATGCTACAATACCCCTAGTGAAATTCTGTACATCACTCCACCTGCTCCGACCCAACATTAGCCTCACAGCAGGTCTCACTTGTACATACATGGATTTGGATCTGTCTTTTGTTTCCATGTGTCTGTGTGCACACACATGTGTAGGCTTGAGCTCAGCTATCTCAGGGGATACCCTCTGTCTGAAAGATTTCTTTTCTAGGCATTGGTTAAGCTTTGCACTCATTTACATTGACTCTCTTTTTCGCTCTGTCTCTTTTTACTCTCTCGTTCTCTCATGCAGGCTTCAAACTTGAAAGCCTTCCTGGAACGGACTGAACTCAGTCCTTCTTTTATGTGTCCAACTTAACCCACCGCAACACCTCTTTCTCCCCCCTCGACCAACAGAACTGACTGCTTTCTTCTTCTTCTCCTCAGAAGACTCAAAGCTCTTTTTATATTTTTGAAATTTTTTAAGGAAAACTGCAAAAATAAAAAATTGTAATTCTATTTCGGATGGAAGGTAAAAAAACACCATGTGCACTAAATGCCCACACACACACACGAAATATCCCAATGGCAGGTTTACACTGACCCGGTCTGTCAGCGCTTAGCAGGGACTTACAGCTAAAACAATGCTGCTACAAAATCCTCCGGTTAAGAATTCCTGAAAAAATGTCTCCCACAACACAAAGAGCCATTTGGGTGGTTTCTGCATCAGTTTGCGGATATCTGCATTCATCTGTAATCACATTATGGGCTTAAATACCAGAGAAGCAGGCAAGAAAACAGGTTCAGCTTTCACATTCTCTCATTTGTGCCCATGTGAAAGGTCACAAATGTACAAATGTATGGCATGTATTCTGTCATTTCTAATGACACCTCCCACTTTTTGATGTGTGTAAAATTTAATATCAATAAATATGGCAATCATGAAACTTTGAGGTTATCATGATGAACCTGTTTTCTAACAATTCTAACAAAGATAGAGACTTGATTCCAGATTATTAATAGCATTTTTATAAATTTAGTTCTTGAGTTATTAGGAAAGGGCAATTAAAAATACTTTAGCGTTAAATGAGAAACGTAAGAGCATAGCATGGATTTTCCAAAGAGGAAGTGACTTGAGGAAGTGCAAGACTTGCAATGTTTTTAAATTGAATTCTTCCAGTCATGCTCACAGACTTTGTTTACATGTCATCTACTTTGTTAGAGTAACAATATTTTTATTTTTTTAAAGGATGGCAAACATAGGTACAATGCAACAGTTATAACAGCAGTGCTATTAGACTCAAAATTGTACTATTTATAGATAGATTAATGATAGATAATAATAAATATCAAAAACAAGACATGGCAACTAAGCATAAATAATGTCAATCAGATTTTGCTGTTTATAAGATTTGGGTGAATAATGATGTCAGGACAGTACAGTAATGCATATTTTTAAAAATGGGTCTAAATTTTGTGTTTTGAACATATCTAACAGCAGGAAGTTGAAGGCAGATAAATGTACCTTCCAGTTGGAGTAGGACTGGCCCCAGGATGGAGTCTGTGGATGGTTGTAGGTGCAGTGCTGTGAGGTGGACTGGTATGACGAGTACCACGGGCCAGAATCCCATTGTTCAATAATGCCACTCCTCATAAAAGAAACAGGCACACTGGCATGGCCCTGGAACATTCTGGAAGTCTGGTTCACTGCAACATAGAAAGAAGATCACAAAGTTGGGTGTGATTTGTAGACTTGTGCTGAAACTAGTAGTGCTTGAAAAAAAAAAGTGACTTTCACATGACTGAACCTGGATATTTTTAATTTCATAACTTCATTCAAACGTTGCTTCAAATTGTCCGTTAAGGAAATGTACCAAATTAAATCTTAGATTATATTAAAAATGTGTTCAGCTTTTTCTGAAGTTGTGGCAGAAAGCCAGACAGTGCGCTATAAATAAGGTCTCTTTTTTACAAAGTTGCACTGAATCACTTGGTTTGTAAACCCAGAGGATAATTTTAGCAGCAGGCCAACGGTCAGACTCATTCCCTGTCCGTTACATCCCATATAATCTCTTTAGTCTTTGAGCTCGACATGACAGCGAAGTAAACTAAGTGTGAAAAATATGTGTGACATTCAGTCATTCTGTAATATGCACAGTAGATCCTGGCAGTTTTTACTTTGCTATGAACTGTCAAGTAAAAATCTTACAGGGAAACAAAAGAATCTAAGGCGAAATGTAGGATTTGGATGTTCAAAAATATATATAAATCACATGTGCACAGTAATATGAAATCCATACTAATATATCTTAAGTTAGTAATCAGTGGATATACATTTCTAAATAACTTGCATATATAAATAAACTTGACACAAGCACACACGTATAGACACTCGTATTCAGTTTTTAAAAAATATAAATTCAAGTTTTCAAGATGAAGAAATTCAGAACATTAGTATTAAATTCAGTATTAAAAGACTCAAACCGCAGAATTCAGATCCTACAGTAAGGAGGTCAGAGGTCAAAGAGTAAGAAAGGGTAGATGTCTGTAGAGATCTCTGAAAATGTCACTATTCACACAGAGGTAAGGGGTTTATATTTATATGTTAGGTTAGCTTTTCCAGCGTGTAAAACATTTGTCTAAGCGATCTCTGGTGTTTGTTCTACAGTATATTTGGTGTGTCTATAAACTGTGTTTTGAGCTGAATATTTGAACATCATAAAAGCAGTCATGTAACTGCAGTGATGTAATAGTCCAGTGGTTGAGCTTTTGCCCAGAATATCTGATGTTCAGGGTTCTAATAGTACCTTAATTTTTTTCTTATTTAAACCAAACATTTTTATCAGTAATTATATATACTTGTATAAGAGCAAAGACATGTTTGTATACATTAGTTTGGTGCATTTTACCCATACCAGTTTCTTATATCAAATTAAAACAGTTCTCTTGCGTTGTGCGTCGTTCTATTTCCAACACACACACTCGCTAATGGGGCTGTGGGTGTGACTGGCCGAAGACAGAAGTGCCTATTGTATTTGCAAAGCACAGAAACTGAAAACTGGTATTTTTAGCACAGTTAATCAGGTATCGCAGCAACAGCATTTCTCTCAAAGAAAATGCACACACAAATTTTATGCCCACAAGCGCATTAACACAATGAAACAGGTGGTGACGACCTGACCCCGAAATGGAAACAGCCTTTTAAACGAAGACATGGCAGCCTATAAGATACACAGAATCCTTTAAAATCCTTGTGGCAGAGATGTATGTTTAAAAAAAAAAGTCTCCATATAATAATGCCAGAATTAGTCAAGTCACATTCAATATTAGGTAAGATGTCTTTTTGTGTCTGTGTCTAGTCGAAAGTGTTTTTGTGGTAACAAGCAGGATTGGGTTGCCTGAGGTCTGTTACCCGACTAAAGTGTTAATGCCAATAACCTCGTTAATGAAAGCAGTTTTGTACATTATTACATTCAGTTTATATATGTGATGCGATCTGGGAAAACCAGTCAGATGATGCGCTGGAACTTTTTTGGTAATATTAAAAAAAGGTTGAATGTCATTATTCTATAACATCTTGTCTAGCATTTTTTGCCATTATTGATAGGACAGAGGAATGAAATGGGGGAGATAAAGAGGTGGGACCAGAGCCAGGAATCGAACCCGGATCACTGGAGCGCAACAGCTTGCACATGTGGGTGCCAGTGTCGTAACCCACTACACCGGATTTGTCTATCAGTTCTAAAGTTATTTCGGAAAAAAAAAACATGAGTTATGTGTTGAGTATTTAATTTGGGTCAAGCTCACCATTTGGACAGAAAGAAATGAAACAGGGGAGAGAGAGAGGGACCCAGGCCAGAATCAAGCCTGGGTTGCAGGGGTGGGTGCCCGTACCATAACTCATTAGACCACAGTGCCAGCTACTGTTTGGCAGCTTTAAGAACCTCAGCAAAGTAACATTTACATGTGATACTTTCCTGTTATGCTTTTCTTGTATTGCCTCTCTTTAAACCTGTTTTTCTCAAAATTCTTAAAACTTATGGAAAAAATGAAACCAGAATTGTAAACAGCTTGAAAAAGCTTTTATACAGTATCAAAACATGTGATAGGTCAAATTCGACCATGTGATGGTGTCCCAGATCGCATCACATATTGTTAGGTAGGTTTTTGTCAGCTGTTATAAAAGACTTCTATACAATATCACTCTTAGAATACTAGCTTTAAGAAAACTGAAATTGATTTATTAGATCTTGTGTGTTTGGCTAAATATTTTTTTTAGGATAAATGTAACTTCCAAATGAAGTAGGACAGGTGATCAGTGGGAATTGGTTAGCTGTTATGAAAGAGTCAGGAGAAGCCGGGAATTGCATTCAAAAACAGTTCCATAAACATACAAGTTGGTTTTGTCCCCTTGAAACTTTTTCTGTTTCAATCCGCCTCAACACTAATTACTGAGTATCTTGTTAGGATTTACAGTATTTCATCGCCAGATAATGTCAAAGAACAATGGCATTCCAAGTCTCTTTATATAAGAATTGCATGACTGAGCTCATGCTATTCAGCTATGTGGCCTTGCTCATAATTGGCTTACCCAAAATGTGTCTTTGCAGCATTTGTATAATCCAGACCACTTGTCAAGAATGGGGAACAGCTAATAAATATACAGGGAAACAATAGAGAGACAGAGAAAACCTAAGCGATTATACCGTGTACCAGTGGGCTGTTCTAATGGAGAATCCAGACCACAGCGATCCCAAACCTTACACCCTTCCCAAATCCCGCAGGTCTTGATAACTGAATGAGTGAGGTAATGCAATGCTCTTGCCATAACCTACTGGCTATTTTATCATCTGCTAATTATACGGCACTTGTTTGAACAACAGAGACTCTATTCTGTATCATGTAGCATCCTTTGTTTTCATATAAGGATGTATAACCAGTTACAGACAAGCAAACCTGGGGATATGGAGCTCTGAAGCTTTGAGTTGCAGCTGCTTTCCCTTCATCATTATAATGTCTTTCTCTTATAAGAGCAATGGGAAAGTGAGACAGATTTATCCCATCTGAGGAGCCAGACCTTGAGCTAAAGTGCTCACGGAACAATCAGAGAGAAAAGAGAGGAGAAAAAACCTTAATAGGGTGAGAGGAAGCTGTCTAAAGATGTGGGATGCTCATATCTGCCTCTACCTCACATGAGGTAATTGGCAGTTTTGCATTTTCTTCCCTCACCTTTCTTCATCAGTCCAATCACTGTTAAGTTTTGTCTTGTCCTGCTTCTCTTTCTTGCTGTCTGTCACCAGCATTTCTGATTGCTGGTGCTGTATAATTGCTGATTCTAGATTCTGGTTCAATTTGATGATGATTTGAAGAAGCCCTCTTACATTCCTATAAACAGTGTCTGCTTTGGCAAGTGGTGTTAGGAAATTGTCCGCACATAACCCGAGCCAGTGTTGGACACTGTTTCCTTAGACGTTTTCATTAACTAGAGGTAATTCACTAACAAGTCTTTTCTCCTAGGACAGTAATCACACCTTACATAGATTTACTTTCTGTCATTTAATCTTTTTAATTCAGTATCTTTTGTCTGATGTAGAAATGTTGACCTTTAAGATAAAACAATATATACAGTAATGTTAAAACAGTAAAAGCTTATATTTTAAGAAGATTCTGGTGCAAGAGCACCCTGTTATAAATAGGTTTTTTTTTTAATTCTGTAAAAACTGTGTTTTTTTCTTTGCTTGACAACATATTCTTCTACACCTTTAACACAACTAATGTTTATAACTAAGCATTGTTATGGACAATCCATCAATTAGTGACCTTTGGTCTGGTAATGATTTACTGTGACTATTAAAGCAATAAAACTCTTCAGATGACTTTAAAACCTGCCTAGAGGGAATGGATTGTTTAAAGAAGACAATGATTTGAGCAATAGCCTCAGGATGCTTCAAGAATCATGCAGTGGAACACACATCACAAGGTTGTAGCTCACATGCTGGCTGTGTGTTTGCATGTGTGTGTGCATGTGGACAACTTTTTGAATGTATGTATGCTTGGGGGTGTGAGAGACCTCACTGGAAGGTTTTGTCAGGAACGGCTATGTGTGATGTCATTCTCCTTACCCAGCTGGCCTTAGCTCTTGGCCAAAACACACGCCACTCATGTGCTCTCACTCGTTTTCTCTGCCTCGCTCTAGCTCACACCTTTCTATCAGGCACTCACAGTGCTTTTGTTGTAGACCATTTTAATAGATGCGCTCATTTATTTGATTTTGTTAACCAGAATTTCTTTGCTTTTTGCCCCTCTGAGTTCTCAACATAGCTGCACCGCTTGCTTTTTTGGACCCTTCAGTCATTAGGCCAATAATAACCTGAGCTTATAATAAGGACCCCACTGGATCTATCCCAGGTGGAACTATCTATGTATAGAAAAGGTTAATATAATTTGATAAGCTTTGTTGACTTACTGCCCCCCCTAACTAAGCTAACTTCAGCTAGTACACCATTATTTATTATTTTTATTTATTTTATATTTATTTTATTTATTATTATTGCACACCATAATTATCATCAATATGATTTTGTGGTTTTATGTTTTAAATAATGAAAATATTTACGTTTAGGAGCATTCGGATATCACAATTAAGGCTATATTGCCCAAACAAAGTAAAAAAAATTCCTAGGGAAGATCCCAAAAGGTGATGTCACACTGTATCCCACAGCAATTTTTGTTTCTATAGAAAAATCAAAGTTCAGTTAACAAATTTCTTTTTCATTACGTGTCTGTAGGAATATGTCCGATTTTTAAGAGAAGAAGTCTTGAAAGCCGAACCCAAAATGATCGTCTGTACATTATTTGGGGTTCATTTAATTCTGAAGTTATATTTTTACAAATATATATTGTTAAAAACAATTTTTAAGTTTTTTATAGCTTAGAAAGAATATCAGTGATGATCATCACTACACTCAGTTACAAAGCAAACAGAAGTCGAACCATTTATGTTAGTTTTTCTATATATGGTAATATTTTTTAATAATAACATTCAAATAAGATTTGGTAAATATGTTGATGTGTGTGTGTGTGTGTGTGTGTGTGTGTGTGTGTGTGTGTGTGTGTGTGTGTGTTTCAGGCCATTGCCCCTCTTAAGCCTGTCTCATCTACATTAAAAAGGACTTGCATGGCCACTTGCCTGCTGCTGAAAGTGACGAATAACAAACAGACAACCTTTTCAATGTCATTTCTGATTGGTCAAGGGTGAGCAGTGCCTCACCCTTGTGCTGAAACCCTTTCGCTGTCACTGATTGGACGAAGTGAACCGCGTCTCACTTGTGGCTGAACTCTGTGTGGCAAGGTGGCCTGGAGAGCGCAACACATCCAGTGAGCCACACTTAAGCCTTCACTGTCGGCTGGAGCGCATGAAGAGCTCCTTCATCAGCACGTCATGGGGATAGCACTCCACACAAGTGCACCAGTACGCCAGAGCCGGCCACTGTCAATAAGGCAATTCACACATCCCTCCCTGTTATTAAGCAATAGTCTATCTAAGTGCAATTGCTGAGATTTCCAGCCCATGCCCTTTGTGAACTTAGCTGGGATGGATAAAGCACATTGGCTTTGTAAAAGTTTAAAGTGCTGCGCATCATCCTACCACAAGAGGTCACTAAAATCTAAACACTTATTTTAAATGCTGTTCTGCCTTTTCAGAGCTAGTGTGAGGTCCAGGGACCGCCCAGGCTCTGGTGGCACACTAGGTTAGACTGTAGATTTGTGCCCTCCTATTCAGCCCCCATCAACCCCACCATCATACTTTAAAAAAAATTCCAGAAAATGCAGATTTTTAAAACCTAATACATAACATAAATACTGAACAAGTATATAAATAAATACACATAAAAACCATAAGTAAATAAGTAAATAAATTGTGTAATAAGCCAATTTCACTAACAGTCACTAGAAGACTTACACAACAGTTAAAAAAAATGAAAAAAATAAATATAATAAATAATATATATATATATATATATATATATATATATATATATATATAGATATATATATATATATTATTTTTAATTTTTTTTTAATTTTTTTTTTTTTTTATTATTTCTTCTTAATATATGGGTGTGGGAGCGCACGATAGTCACAAGAGGGCGCACTGCCGACAAAAAAAACTAACTCTCGTGCGGTGCCCCCAGTCATTTTGCGCCCCAGGCAACTTCCTATGTCGCCTTTGCCACGGGCCGCCCAGGTGAGGTCTTTAGTATGAATTGTATTAGTCAAGTCAGTTAATGATTACAATTCCCCAACAGAGTTACAGCTGACAAGTAACAAAGTAACAGAGTTCTTAAACTTCATCTTATTACCAAATACTGAAATCTAATTAAAGCAGTATGCAAGTATTCTGCCATAAACGCACTGAGGAGAAATCTACTGTGTTTAAGTGTAACTATTCAGTAAGAATAAGAGAGGAACACAATTGGTGTTTCAGTTCTCCACTTGCCCTGTCTGTAGAACACACTACACAGACACCAGGAGGTTGTGTGATCTAGATTCCTTATTTAAAAATTTCCCAGTCTACGTCTCCTCCAATATTACTACAGGTAATAATAAGGATAATAATTATACTAGTATATTATACCACTATTCTCAAGGTAATTGTAGTCATTTTCTATCTGGACATTTTCACATAACACATTTCATATTTTTCTGATGTGAATACAAACTGCTAGACTCTAAATGCACTGAGTTTGAGCTGAGCATAATTTTTTTTTATGTCACATAGAGTAGATTAATTGTATGTACATAACTTGTTATTGATTTATTATTTAAGTCATACCAGTGCCAGGATTTTCACCAGTAAACTGTTTTTTTTTCTTTGGTTTTTGTTTTTGTTCAGAGCAGTCAGTGAGCATTTTGGCTCTTTTTTTTTCATTTTGTATAATCAGACTAAAAGCTGAAACCAATCCCATAAAAGTCCACGGAGACCCAGTCAACGAACCAGCAAAAGAGAAGTCAGTGTGGAAGGAGTTCAAAAATGGCCAACTATACATCATATGCCCAAAATCTGGGAGCTTTAGAAAGTGTAAAAGAAAAGCAAAACTAATAATATAAAAACAGCTCTGTTCCGTAAACAGGATTAAAAGAAATATATAACATAATAATAATATTTAATTTTTTACAATTTGTTCATTTATTTATTTTCTATACCGGCTTATTCCTTAATTCAGGGTCACAGGGTTCTGCTGGAGCCTATCCCTTTTTACAGTTTATTCTTAAAATCAATTTTAGTTTAAAACATAATATTTTTATTTCCATGAACCTCCTTAAAACTGATTAAACACCGTTTAGTTCCTGTTTATTTCCATTTTATAATTTTTCATATTTTTTTATTTGATTACAGTAACATGGTCCCTTACATGGTTTACAACTTAGCATAAAAATGGTTTGCTTTGCTTGAACTTCCACTTTTATTAATGTTTTTTTTTGTTATTTATTTGTTTGATTATCTCGTCCTAATAAACAGTGCAGTCTACTATATTACTATATTACTATATATTACTGTATATTTCAGTTGGGATTTTTTTATGTTGTTTATGTTGTTATTTATATAAAGTGATTCTAACACTTTTTATGAGGAAAGTTCTATGGTTTGCACACCTTTACATGAAATGAGTGCAAAATAGCGCACAGCCTTTTATACTGTAGCTAGAAAACCCCATGATTATCACAATGGCTTTCCTGAAAATATGGTTTCAAGCTAAATATCATGACACCTAAAAGAGGAAGTTACTTTTATTGGAAACCTTTCTTTGCTGTGTCATTCTGTGGTTCACAAAAAACAATCTCAGACAGAACCTAAAAATGATAAAAAGAATATGTGCTATAATCTTAACAGGTTTCACTTAGCAATATAAAGTATAAAAACGATGTGAATGTATGTCTTTGTCTAACAGTTTCGGGTTGTATTTTATATCACACAGGACTGATAAATGTATTATGATTAAAATTAATCAAAGCCAATTTTTTTCCAAAAAGAAATGTATTTAAAGCATTAAGATTCCCTTTATTTTGTTTTTATTTCTTTATTTAAAAAAAACAATAACTATAGTATTTAAGAAATATCTTTGGATTTCCCTGAATGTTATTAACTTACACATTCTGTATTACTGATGAGACAAAGATTGATACTTAGTGATGTTGTTGATTAGTTTGTTGTTTTTAATTTATTCAAGTATTACTTACTTTGATGTGTTGATGCTAAAACTGAATTAGTGTTACTTAAGAAAGCCCCTTAAAGTGATAAAATCATATGGTTTATATATAGATATATATATATATATAAGATATATATATATATATATATATATATATTATATATATATATATATATTATATATATAAACCATATGTATATATGTATATGTATATATATATACTGACTTTCCACATTGCAATAACAAATGGCAGTGACAAATGGCAGTGACACATGATATTATTTAAAATATTTTATGATATTTTGTGTTTCTTTGTTTATATTTAATTTGGTATCAAAATGTTTTATAAACTTCATAAAGTGTAATAAGTTAATTAAATGCTCATGCGGAAAATTTTGCATGCGTTATAAATGGGAACTTGATTTCATATTATTCAATTATATGTTTGTCACATTAGTTTATCCTGCCTAATATTATATTACATAACATTTAAAAATCTAATTATACAAAATATAAAAATACATTTTTCAGACTTATTAAAATTATCAAACTGCTTTATAATGGATGATTCCATACTTAAATGAGAAAAAAGTAATTAGTTATAAATAATTTTACAACAGTCACATGTCCTGCTCCTTTACCTTTGATGGATGATCAGTTCTTAATAACGGTGATGGATTCAGTTCTGTTATCCTTGTGCTGCTAAAGTCAAAAGGAAAATCATGATGTAGTTTCTCTGTAGTCCGTAGTTTGCCTGATTTAAGTGATAAAATATTTTTTACCTGTTTGGGACAGTCGCAGGTCTGAATAATAGATTCTGCTCTATTCACTGAGACTCTGGCCTTTCCAGATGTTTTACTATTAGCCTCCAAGACCTATTGAGGTATAAATCTGTATCCATTTCCTCTTTTCTGGCTATGGGACTGAGCGCAAAAGGAAGTTTTTACGCCAGCATCTCCGACATAAGCAGATACAAAAAAAATTGTTTTTAAGTTGCACAACATAATCAAATGTCCTAAATATGCACTGGCACACATGCACTGATTTTTTTATTCCTATCTGTCCTGTAAGTAGCAGCTATTGTAAAATTTCTCAAAAGGAACTACAAAAGGAATGTAAGATTATTTAGGGATAAACTACCAACAATGTGTTTAACATAGACAACAGCTGAATATTGAAGTGAGGACAACTTGGACACGACTCACTAGAGAATTCTTTTGGACACCCGTTTTAGATTGAAAGGCTGCCATCTGGAAATACTGAGCCTTTAGACATCATCTGCATAATGAGGAGAATAATCTATTCCTCCAGTGTGAGCACAGACAGATCAGAATGCCAAATGGATGTGTTTATTCACAATTGCTGTGTTATTACAGGCATAAAGAGGAGTCCGGGCAGCCACTTGGCACTAACAGATAATCGGGAATCACCAGAGAAACAAACAGACACCCTAAAAATCAAGCTGATCTTAACTGAGCCTCTCACAAATGGAGATTCGAAAGCACTTCATTAATCTCTTCACTCGGCAATCTGCTCATGGAGAGGATGTTCTGAGAAAGTAATCATAACTCAAGCCTTCTAATGAGAGAGGAGAGGAAGAAAAGAGGAGCAGGGAAGAGAAAAAATGAGAAGAAAACTGCTAAGGGAAGGAGAATATATAAGAGGTAAAGTAGAGACCGAGAGCTTAAAAATAAAATACAGAGAGATATTGAGTGAAGAGGGAAAAAGAGAAGGGAAGGTGGTAGCCCAGTGGTTATGGTGTTGGACTGCTAATTGGAAAATTGGGATTCTACTCCCAGAACCACCAAGCTGCCACTGTTGGGCCCCTAAGCAAGGCCCTTAACCCCCAATTGCTCAGTTGTATAATAGAGATAAATGTAAGTCGCTCTGGATAAGTTGTAATGAGAAGAGATGTAAGAGATGAAAAAAATGTGAACTTTAATGTAGTCGAGAGTGAAGGAGAGAAAGATGATATAAACTGATAGATAATGAAAGAAGAGTAAAAAAAAGAGAGAGAGAGAAGAAGAAGAAGAACGAATAAATAAAGAAACACAGAATATAAAGAAAAGTGTACACGCCACCAGAAAAAGGAGGCATAAGTTTAAGTGTCGAAGTAAAATGATGAAGAGAAAAGGAAGAAGACGTGAGGGGATAAAGAGAGGATGTAAACATGAGAGGATAGCTGGAGATAAAACATAGAAATGAGAAAAAAGGTCAAAGAAGAGTAATGAGGAAATGCTCAAACTGCAAAAAATAAGGCTTTTGATCCAGTAAATATTGTTATCGTTTTAAGAAATTATAAGTGTGTGTTATTGCGTCCAGTGAGCTTTTAGATGAGGACGTGTGTGTCTGTTAATATTGGAGGTGTTTCAGAAGTAACAGAAAATGTTTATGTTTTCCAAAATAGGAACGTCTTTAAAATGGGGATTTTGTGGTTTTCATGTGACATGACATGCTGATTTTTTTTCGTTATATTAACTTCAATAAAGAAGTTTGCACTATTTATAGCTGTTGTAACATAAGTGTCAAGTGGCGAATGAACAAAAAGCATTGTTGCACTAAAATTACAAAATTAAGGATTTTGTATAACAGTAAGAAGAGAATTGTAATTTATTCTGTAATTTATAATCTCTTATACAATGATAACATGCTTGCTTGGATTTACTTAATTCCTTTTATGCAAGAACTTCCTTTTCTGTGTGTAGGCTGAGCATGTGTCTGTATGAGTCATTAACACTTAAAGGGCTATAAAATCCTACTTAATAAAGTTCTGTTCTCAAATGAATGTGTTTGGAGTTATGGAGGTCATTAAATTATAATAGAATTTGGCTTCTTTAAGTTAATATATTTATATTATTGAGTAATTTGTTGATCCCCTAATTTGGTTTTCATCTCAGTTCTTCTTCTCGTATTTTCCATGAGATGTTTGTGCTCCTGCTGTGCAGTGGTGATATTGGTGTTTTCGGGTATGTTTTCCGTAAATGTGTTTCATAATTGTAGTGACTGTGAAAACTGGAGGAGGGAGAGAAGCAAAAGAAGGTAGAGCTCGGATGATTGCACCATTACTTTTGTTTTAGCCAGTAGAGGGAAGTGTGTTATGATGGTTATGATGTATAACGGTTTTGTAATGTGTTTTACTGGATGTTGTTGTTGTTTTATTCTTTCACTGTTCAAATAAATCATTGAAGTTTATTCGTGGGAAAACAAGCAAAATCAGCAGAAGATCAAATAATGTTTTCCTTTGCTCTATCTATATTTATACATATTCCATCTCTCTCTCTTTCTCTTTCTCTCCCTCTCTCTCTCTCTGTCCTTCTCTCTCTTTCTCTCTCCTTTACTCTTTCTCTATCCCAGGTCACTCTCTTTTACTTTCTCTCTCTTTTTTCTCTTATTCTTTCTTATCTCCGCTCGTCTCTTCTCCTCTCCCTCCTCTTCATCCTCTCTCTCTCTCAATCCTCCTCTCTCTCTTCCGAAAGACTGGTGTCGCTTTCCTCTCTATCTGTCTTTCTCTTTTTGTCCCTCTCTCTCTGCTTTACTCTTTCTCTATCTCTATCCCAGCTCACTCTCTCTCACTCTTTCTCTATACCATCTCTTTCTCTATACCATCTCTTTCTCTTTCTCTCTCTCGTCTCCGTCTCTCTATCGCTCGTCACTTCTCTCTCTCCTCCCTCTTTCTCTTTTGTCCCTCTCTCTCTCTCCGCGTACTCTTCTCTACTCTATCCCAGCGCACTGACTTTCGACTCTTTCCTGCCATCCTTTCATTTCTCTATACCATCTCTTTCTCTCTACCTTTCTCTCTCTCTCTCTCTCTCTCTCTCTCTCTCTCTTTCTCTCTCTCTGTCTCTCTCTCACGCACACACACACACACACACTTTGTGTGTCTCTCTCTCTCTCTCTCTCTCTCTCAAAGTCAAAGTCAAAAAGGCTTTACTGGCATGACCATATTTACGTTACACTTTTGCCAAAGCACAAAGGAACAAATAAACAAATTAAAGACAAAAATGTACAAAAAAATATACAGAAAATACAGAAAAAAGACAGTAGTAAAATAAATCTCTCTCTCTCTCTTTTTCTCTCTCTCCCACTTTTGTCTCTTTTTCTCACTCTTTCTCTATCCCAGCTCTCTCTCTCTCCCTCACTCACTCACACTTTTCTCTATCCCAGGTGTCTCTTTTCTCGCTCTTTCTTTCTTGTCCAAAAGTTTTGGAGAGGACAAACTTCCTGTCACATCTTCAAAAACTGATCACAATGCTTTATTCTGATCGATGGGCTCCATTTCCTGGCACCGTGGTAGAGTAGTTGTGAGAGAAAAGGGGGAAATGACTCATTCTTTGAGATGGCAATTGTATCTGGCTCTGTGTCTTCCTACCTGTATGACTTTGATCATAAGAGAGCATGGGGTGGCGTTTGATTCCGTGGATACTTTGACAGCTCACAGGCTAGCAAAAGCCTCTCGTATGACTGTGAGCAGATCAGAGGAGACAGGGTGGAAGGCAGGAGTCCAGCTGCGAGAAGATCAGAGGAGGCGCAACTTCAACCACAGCCATTGTGTGAGAGCGCGAATCACTCAGATAACTTTTTCCTCTTGTTTAAGAAAAAAAACTTCACTCTCGGAATATTAAATGGCACAGTTTATGGTCCAAGAGGTTTTGTGTAACTTCGACATAAAGATATGCTATTTTTTTGTGTCTGGAGGGCTCAGGAGATTCACAATACAGAATTTTTTGCTGCCGATCCGATTGTTTATCTTTAGCGCTCTAAAATCACCGTAATTCACTTAAGCACTGAGGAAGTGAATAATTATCCACTGAATGGTGACCTAAAAACAACAAATCAAGTATTTAGATGCATGTTTGTCTAAGATTTTTGGAGTGTAAGCAGAGACAGTATTATTGGATAGTGTTACTAAAATGGGATATGCAAAGAAACTAATTTCACTTTGTTGTAAAAAAGGATATGTGACAATATAAAGGCATTTACATTTACATATTCACATGAGTCGTCGGGCCAAGAAATTGGGCAATGTGAAGTCTCTATCATTGCAGAATATTCTCTATTAGTAGGAAAATCATGATATTACTGTTTTATTTTGTTGTGGGCTAAAGATGGCTTTCACTGCAGACAGATACAGTTGTTTTCCATTTATAAGAGGATTTGTAATTAAATAAAATGATTGTTTTGTTTTTTGTAATTACACTTACATTCTGTTACACTCGACGTGTAAGGAATGATATATTCTTCATCTGATAAAGCCTTCTGTGAGATTATGCCTCCCTCTAGCGGCAACTGCAACAATTTTAATTTAAAAAGCTTACAAAGGTAAATGCATTTTAAACAGGGGAATTAGGAAGATTCTAAAGGTTTATACACTTTTGGAGGCCGCCAGCAAGCTCTTTCATTAGTGGTAACAGTACAGCAATGTAGTAGAAATAATCTAGAGAACCTAAATAATTGGAATTTGAATTATTGTATAAACATTAAATAAATTACCTAAAGTATGTGAAAGTCGCATCTGTGCTTTTCCCCCAAACTGGGACGTTAAAGCAGAAAGGTTGTCCACCTACCATTGACTGTGTAATGTGCTATTTGCACTTGCTCTGTTCTATTATTTACACTTTTGGTAGATGCTGAACAGCATTTCGTTATTTCTTTCTTTCATCCATCCATCATACGTATATTCTTTAGTGTAGGTAATGTGATAAAATGTTGCCCCCTGCTGGCCAATTTTTTACCCACCAAGATTAAGTTCTGACTTAATTTAAGATTGACGTAACAGTCGGAAGTCTTAATTTTTTAAGCATGGTCTTTAGTGGGATACTGCAAATTTTCTAAGATAAGCTGTATTGTTATAAACTAAAATAACTTATTTTACAGATATTCTGAGAAAGTGTTAATTTCCTCAGAAGTAGTGTCTCAAATGTTAGGTTAGGGTGCTGAGTAGTTGTTCTGAAGACCAGAAAGACCTGGGTTTAAGCCCCACCATCAGTCAGCCACTGTTGTGTCCTTGAGCAAGACCCTTAACCCTTCCTGCTCCAGGGGTGCTGTATCATAGCTGACCCTGCGCTCTGACCCCAACTAACTAAGATGGGATATGCAAAGAAAGACTATATGCGACAAAGGCATTTAGATTTTTACATAGTGGATAAGGTGTTATGGGGTATTCTGACGTAGCCAAGCTTTGGGACTGATGACATAAGGTCTAAAAAACATTGGCCGCTTTTAATAACTAAGAGGACATATGACTGACAGGTAAAGCAACCAATGACATTTGGATTAGTGCCGCATCATGTTTAGGGGCATCACTAAGTTCCTTAAGCAAAACTGTCTCTTAAATGTCTTTTAAACAGTCTAAACCGTAATCATCACATACTTTTAAGGCTCCAGCATTTCACAGATTTTGATTAACGCTCATTTTAACGTCTCCCAAAAAAAACCCTTAACCTCAACCAATCAAAGGACAACCTCGGAAAACCTCAGAAAACCTCATGTTTCCAGATAACTGTGTCGTATGCATCAGACGTTCAGCCAGCAGGGTTCCACTCACAACACCACCAATCTACCACTGCTGGGCCCCTGACCGTTGTTACTGCTCAGCAGTGGTAGATTGGTGGTGATGCGAGTTGACACCTACATTCGTCTGGTTAGCAGTTCAACAGCGTAACCACCGAGCTTCCTCCCCCTTACAATCAGTTCGCTAATTACACCCAGGTGTAATTGGTGCTTCACCCAAAAGTATCCTGAGAGTGTAAAAAGTAGAATAAACACACATTTCTGAAGATTATTGAATATTTTATTGTAAAGCAATGTTATTTGTTGAGCAACTGTTTCCTATAAGAGAAGCTGATTAAAGCAGTGGATTGCGACAGTTAATTTTGGAGTTTTCCTTTTTTCCTCTCTTACCCTGAGATAAAAGGTTGCTGTTAAGACATTGAAGTACTGAAGAAGTACTAAAGATCTTTAGACTAAAACTCTCGCACAACAGCAGGTCTAGAAGATCGCACTACTAGTCGTCAATGTTGAGGTCCTTGGACACCAGGGTGGCAGTGACATAGTGCATTGCAGTTCTGTGCTCCTTGAAGGTTTTTACGGCCTCATCGCAGTACTTGGGAAAATTGTAAACCTCCCTGAGGAAAAAAAACCCCAACAACAAATAGAACGTCATAATTAGAGAAATACTGAAATAATAAATCCCACGTCTACAAATTTGGCTGTAATCTGTGAGCTCTGGCAAATATCATAGAAGCCTAAGAGAAGAGAAGGTAACCGTTTCCCCCCACCCCCAACCAAACACACCCCTTAACACATACTCACACTGAAATTAGTACACTATAATTACTGACATCATTTTTATTTATTTACTTATTTGTTTGCATTTGAATGGCAGATCAGACTGTGAGGTTACTCAATTTAATTTGCTATTTCAATAAAAAGGAATTTCGTATAGACATTAACCCTGTCTGGTGGAAAGGTTTTTGGAGTTGTGTGTTGTTACACAGTTATAAACAAAAATGTGAATGAAATATGTCAACCATGGAAAATTTTAAAATAATATCTACTTTATTAGCCCATAAGAGAACCCTTCTTTTTAAGGTTTATTGCTTTTAACACTTTAAAGTACAGTATAACGGCAGTGTTAAACGTTAAAACGAAACACTCCTATCAACTAAGAGTACAGACTCATCTTTGACCCTAGCGCATGTAATAATAACGTTTATTGCCTTTGATTACCTAAAGAGGGGGCGTGTAAACTTCATCCTGCCCTGCTCTGTGGCCATCTTCAGAGCCAGAGGGACGGCCTCTTCCCACTGCGCTTTGACACACAAACGCAGCCACCTACATACACAGCAACAAACCAGCGTATATAGTGTTATAAAAACAGCCCTTAATGTTAGCTCTATATGATGGTAGTATCATCTGATAGTCTGACAGGTATAAGAGCTTAATGGCCATTCTCTTTGACAAATAGCCCAAACCTGACGTCTGATCTGTTTACCTGAAACGGATCTCAGCATTGAGGACACTGTTGAAGTTATAAACCTCCTGCATTTTCTTAACATGAGAGACAGGAAGAGGTTCCTGAAGAAAAAAAAGAAAAAAAAGAATACAGAGTGTGTATCAAAAGAAACCGGTCATTCAGTGCAGGATAGTGTATGTTAATATAGCAATAGTGTATTTACCTCCTGTAGCAACACAGCCAGGAATTCAATCAGCTGATGGGACGAGAACTGCTTGATATCAGCTTTACTGAAGCCTGACAAATCGGTATCTTTAGCCTGTCGACACACACACACACAATTATTTTCACTGAAAACAATTTAATACGCATATTTCGGAACATTAGAAAGACGGTTGGGGTTTGCATGCATATAAATAAACAGATTTATAAAATAGCAAAGGCTTTTCACACCAAATATATAAAGCGCACACACACACACTTTACACAAAATAAACAGGTGCATGTTTGATGTCTTTTTTTTTTCCTTTACTGTTTGTTATCTAGCAAAAGTAGTATTTTACCTTCACCCATCTCTGGGCCAGAGCAGTGCAGGCATCTGCCAAAGTGGTGTCATACCTGAACAATAAAAGTGTTTAGTTATAGACACACACACACACACACACACACACACACACACACTAATGTACATGCATGTAAACCCTCGGACACGCGCACACACACACTAATGTACATGCATGTAAACCCTCGGACACGCGCACACACATACAGATGCTTACACTGGCTTGACGGGTGCCATTCCTGGAGTGTGCATCCATGCATTCCAGTCCACTTTATTAAGGATGTCCACCTGACACGGAGCAACACAAAAACAAGTATATGGTTACCTATTCTGTAAAAATTAAGCACAGAAAAACTTTGCTTTAACGGTCCTGAAACCAACGAACATCAGATTTAATGTCTGAACAGAATAACAACACGCGCGCAGCAAACAAATTCTATTAGTTCCAGAATTGACCAATGTTGTACTGCTATTGTTCTTAGGCCACGAACATCATTAGTTATACTGAAAAACTTCAATGTAATGGACGTCCCTCCCCCTCAATAGTTTGTTACATCAAAGTACCAAATATATTACCTAAAACTGCTCTTGGTTCCTAAAGAAAACACACACAGAGACACATAAGTCTTACCTTGTCTTTGAAGTAGGTGTACAGGTAGTTTTTCCAGTCATCTGTGGTCACGCTGCTATAGGCAAACATCTGGATGTAGGACTTCACAAAGCCCATAAACACCTCTGTGTAGGGGATAAATCACACACCAAGAAGTTCTTTGCAGGTTTCTCAACTCAAATACAACTTTACATCTTGAGAAATTTCTTGAGAATTCTTTCAGTACATCCTGGTCAAAAGTATGTGGACATGACCATTGCACCTATATGTGGTTTATCATCAAAGCTGCAATCATACTAGAATAGCTGTGTTTTGTAGCATCCAAATTTCTGTTTACTCAGTGACCCCAACACATTCTAGCCTGACAATAGCCCCCAAAAAAACACGAGTGTAAAAAGACATGTTTTGCCATGGTTGGATTGGAAAAATCTGATTCCTGACCTCAACCCCACTTAACACTTTTTTTAAAATGGAACACCAACTGTGTGCAAGAAAACAGCAACCTACCTGGGCCTCCCATTAACTCTTCCAGGTGGTAAAGGAGAGCAAAACCTTTCTCATAAGGCACAGAAGAGAAGCATTCATCAGGATCGACACCATCCAGGTTTGGCACCAGGTTAGTTTTGACATTATCTGCTCCAAAATGGTTAACCTACCAAAAAAAGCAATTATGTATAAGAGAGTTTATATCTCTTATACATCCCTTATACATCTCACAAGGCTTCTGTTAGATATGTTAGTTTTCATTTGTATTTATTTTATGTACTTGTTTATATATTAAATGCTGAATCGGTCTGAGTACTGAAACCCAGTGCCATATATAACTGGTATTTACTAGAACAGAATCAAAACGCTGATTTCGGTGCCACTTCAATGTCTGAGCGGCACCTCAGGTTTAACATATACTATCCAGACAAAATACACGTGAACGCAAGTCGCAAAGCTCTAATAAAACATTTACAGCATTTGGCAGACGGCCTTATCCAGCGCGTCTTACATTTATCTCTTTTATACAACTGAGCAATTAGGGGTTAAGGGTCTTGCGCAGGGGCCTAGCAGTGGTAGCTTGGTGGAGCTGGGAATCAAATCCACAATCTTTGGGTTGGTAGACCAACATCTTAACCATGAGCCACCACTTTCCCATACAAATACAAATCTTTGTAGTGATGCAAGTGTCTGTGTTGTTTCCACATTATGTCCGAAAAAGCACAAATTGAATTGAGAGCATCTGAGGAGTGCGTAAAAGCAGGAATTACAGTTGCTTTGAGAGCAGCAGGTAACCCACCGTTAGCTAGCTTATATAAACACAATTAAACTATTTAAATATATATATAAATAATTATATAATATATATATATATATATATAAAAAATGGCACCAGTACCATTTTGGCACCGGTATTATTAAAAAAAGCCCAAACGACACCCAACCCTAGTGCTGAATGAGACATATTGGTTTGTGTGTGACTTACAGACTCCTGAAGTTCTTTCCAACCTCCCATCGCTTTAAACTGCCTGAACTGCTCTCCTTCCATCACCCTGCCAATCATTCTCTCCAGATATACAGTGTGTCCTTCATTTAACCTACAGCAGGATACACATACATGGAACAAAAATAAAGTTGATTCTTACAAAAGCTGTTTTAAATGCATTTAATGGTAGATCGTACATTTCAATTACTGCGGGATTCTTACTACATGGAAGAGTCTTAAGTGTTTGTGAGGCTGTAGATTGTGATTTATAATTGCGTTTTTTTACAATGGACATTGTCTCCGAGCAGCTTTAGAGAAACAGAGAAATATATTTAAGTCAAAATGATATTATAAGGCCCTGTGATGGACTGGCAACCTGTCCAGGAAGTAGCCCTCCTGTCTTTTGCCATCCTAGGGACGACTGGGATAGGCTCCGGCAAACCCCTGTGACCCCGAATTAGGGAATGAGTGGGTATAAAAGATGAATGAATGAATTTATGAATGAATGAATGAATGAATGAATGAAAATTTTAAAAGACTTTGTTTAGACTGCATCTGATAGATAAAACCCCCATTTAACCCCATTAAAAAACTGAAAACAACCAAGGCTTGAAATCCATTTTAAGCCTCCTTAAGCAAGAAAGCGGTTTTGATGAACAATTCTCCTCAGGAGATCAATAAAGTTCTCTGATTCAAATGACAGATCAAGTTTAATTATTTATTAATATGTACATGATTAATTCAAAGGATGTGTGTGTATAATAACTGACCAGAAATGCTCCCAGGTTTTATTGGTCACCAGGTTTCCAGTCCAGCTGTGAGAAATCTCATGAGCAATAACCTACAGACAGACAGACAAGATGTCAACAATATAGGTTGTGATATTGCCACAACTTGCCACTAATTTATTACTCATACATTTAGGGTTTTCTTTATTTCAGTTTATTATTCCACTAAATAAAAACACTGACTTACAGTAGCGAGGGATCGGTCTCCAGCCTGGCAATAAACACAAACAGACTGTTAGACAGAATGCAGACTAAAATACACAGATATATATATATACGAATAATCTAATTAGCTGCTTTTAAGTTTGCATAAATATTGTGTGCAAGAAACTGTAGAAAAGAAATGCTGTCTTGCAGACTTTAAACATGCCAAGGTCTGCAAAACAAATGGCTGAGTAACAGAACTAGTGTTGGATTGTGTTGGTGCTCTAACCAGTAGAGTCGGTGTGGCAAATGTGAGGCAGGGATTCTCCATACCACCATAGGGAAAAGATGGAGGAAGCACCAGCAGATCATAGTGTCCCCATACATAAGGTCCTGCAAGGCTCTCAGCAGTTTTTAGCATCGTCTCTGTCTAACACACACATACACACACATACACACACATACACACACATACACACACAGAAATGACTTAAAGATAAATGATCAATCGCACTTTGGTTATAGGTCACAAAACATGTCACACTTACTTCAGAGAACTCAAATGCAGCCTTGTCCACATATTCCTTCTCTGACCAAACTTTGGATCTGGGCCCGATCTCCCTGGAAAACACATTTTATAAGTGGCTGCACTTATCAAGTCTAATTAATAAGCCTAATCAAATGTGGTATAATCTGTTAGACCAATCTGCAGCTACAGAAAACCATCAGGACATGAGACTTAACATTATTATTAATGTTAATGAACCATGATGGTGTAAACTCCATTATTGTTGATCAACAATATTTTTAAGATCCCAGACTCTCTAATAATAACAACTCTCAAAGAATAAAAATAATGCAGTCTGTTTTTACAGTCATTGGAGACACAAATGTTCATTAAAAAAAATCCAGTAATCCAGAAAGAAGGATTAAAGAACCTACCTGCTCTCTAATGCTCCCACCACAATGGCAATAAGGTAAGAAGGCATGGGCACCTAAGAAAAAAAGTACACGCATGAATAATAATGTACAAGCGACCATGCACTTACCGCATATTTATTTAGAAGCATTAAATATAGCTTTAATAAAAAACTTCAGAATTAACTGAAAAAAAAAAAAGTGTCACAAATATTACATAACCAAATGAAGGCAATTATTGCACACTTTTATTAGCCAAAAGGGGAAGTTGTAGTACCAGTAGCACCCTACTTAAACCAAAGTATGTGAGCGGAGTGAAGCAGCTCTTCCTGTAGGTTGAAGCTGAATGTTTAAAAGTCTGTTGCTCCGAGAACGTTCCACTAACGATCCATTACAAGCTCACCTTATCCTAACGCCCCATAATGCAACTGTATAGACCACGAACAAATTCATATGCTGCTAAACAATTAAACATCACTGACAGAATAAAATATACATTTTCTTAAGTAATATTTTTCTATTTATCTATAATAAAATATTTACAGATACATAAATAAAAAAATAAATAAATAAAAATAAGGCCTTAAAGCACGAGGTGAGCAAAGAGCAGGAAAATGAAAATCCGGATCAGCACAAAATTACTAAACAATTGTCATGATCACAGTTATTTATTTGACCATTAATCGTCATCCAAATTTTATAATCAAGACACGCATATTTGGGTCTTACAAATATTCAGATAAAACAAGAGATGAGGAAATGTGCATTAAAAAAATTACATCAGAAAAGAAAGGCCTGTTTTTTGTTGGGGTTTTTTTTAACATGATATAATAAACTGGGTTTTTTTTTTTTTTTTTATAAATTACTTCTAATTTGGTCAAATAATCAACTCAAATAGTTTTATTTAGGACCAGACAATTCATAAGAGTATAAGAGAGAGAGACAGCAAGAGGAAGAGGTCAAAACATGCTGACTTACTGGTTGTCGGAAGCGATAAATGATTCGGTTGTTATCACTAGGATCTGTTTCCTGTCCATCACGTACTGCGCTCATAAGTGCTATCAGCTCTTTGGGGACCGACACCTGATAAACACACAAACGTTACAATCTGACTAAAGGTCTATTATTTGCCATCAAAAAGCAAAAAAAGTCCATAAAAGGTTGGTCAAACCTGGGAATAGTAGGTATGTTTCACTGATGGAGTGTCCTGGCAAGGTAGCATGGACCTGCAGTGAGTAGCCTGTTAGATTAACAAAGGATTATAGACTAGGGGTTATTTATGACGACAATAGAGGTAAAAAAAATGAGGATTATGGTTGTGTTGGTTAAATAGTCTTATATTACAAAGTCATTTTAATGGAAATAAAAGCACAGAATGTCAAATTAATAAAGGCAGCGTGTCCTTGCTCAAGTTTTCTGTAATGTATCTGTGATTTATTATTGTGTATGTATTACTACAGCTCGATGAGTACATTTATAAACTGCACCTTCAATTAAGATTTTACAAGACAACACGATGCGGTTTGGAAATCTCTCCATACCCGATTAGCCACTGAGGCTGATACTTATCTAAAAGAGGAGGCAGAATAGAGAAGCAGAACTTTTGAGAAAGACATGCTTTTGCTTTGCTCAACAGTGCGATTGCTGAAGTGTTACACAATACGACCGGAAACCGCTTTTCCCCCGAAGAGTCGCATGGATTTGTTCAGAAATTAAATTAAGATCTACATACATGAATGTGCACTGATGAGTTGAACATTGTACAGAAGCCATGGCAGACATTTCAATTAAAGAGAAATGTTAAAAATGTGAAAGGTTTTGCGAGATGTTTAGCATGTTATGAAGCATTATCTTAAAGTCCAATAGTTAACATTCAAAGTTGTAATGCTGTAATTTTTTTGGGTCTTATTAATGTCTTTATTAACTACTTATACTCTTATTTCCAGTGGAGTAAAGTTGTCATGGTACAGATGTTTTGCAGCTTCTCAGCAACGTGACAAGCTGTGTTGTTTTTTTGTTCAGTTAACTTGAACCGAGATGCAATTTATGCATCTGTCTCCATCTAACCCTATTCTCTACATCCTCTTCACTCACACCCACTAACTTCATGTCCTCGTTTATCGCATCCATATACCTCCTCTTTGCTCTTCCTCTTTACCTTCTGCCTGGTAGCTTTATTTCTAACATCCTCCTACCAACATATTCACTATCCCTCCTCTGTACATGTCCAAACCACCTCAATCTGTGCTTCCCTGACTTTCTCCCCAAAACATCTAACATGAGCCGTCCCCGTGATGAACTTGTTCCTAATCTTGTCCAACCTCAACACTTCCAAGGAAAACCTCAAAATCTTCAGCTCTGCTACTTCCAACTCTGCCACCTGTCTCTTCCTCAGCACCACTGTCTCTAAACCATACATCATTACTGGTCTTAACGCTGGTGTCTTCTACACCTTCCCCTTAATTCTAGCTGATATTTTCCTGTCACATGTCACTCCTGACACGTTTAAAACATAGCTTCGATAACATAAATAACAACAGTTTATTTCTGACATTCTGATCTTCCAGTATGAGGGGACATACCTGGCACTGGCTAAAAAGATAGGGGTGCTTTTTCCCAGCGGTTTGTGCAGGCGTGAGCCACTGAAGAGCCGAGGACTTTGGAGACGTCTCAAACTCGATTTCCACAATCACCTGCTGTCCACTGAACACACAACATACATCATACATACTGTTCAAGTCATAGTCGCTCAGGCACACTGAAGAGTTTACACACAAAAAAAAATCAGCAATTCAGTGTCGTGTAAATAAAATGCTTCTGACATTCCTAACAAAAACTAGTAAGAAATATGGTAAATTTTAACACAGAATCCGGTGACACTTTAAGTACATTTCTTTTACTGCAGCCCAACCTACTACAGCTTTCTTAGAACAGAGCAGAGATGAAGAGCTGGTGATACCGTGAGAGCTCAAAGGGCAGGCTGATCTCCAAAGGACTGCCTTTATAGCCTTGCTTCTCTCCCAGGGTAAACTTGGCAGCCTGACCATTCGCTGATACCTTCAGGATCTTTAGGTCATTCGTGTCAAGAGTCTAGAACACAAAAGGAGATTAATTACAATTTGGAATACTTTATCAGTGAACTAATTTTAATAAAGCGCTGGACAAAGTACCAGAAGGTTTTATTAACAAGATTAACTATCTTATACTGATTATCGCCATCAAGGTTCAAACACTATCCATATAAGAACATACCGACGGTATATGAGCAAAGGTTTGTGGACATGTTACCGGCGCATTCATATACATAAGTTACATAAGATAAGAAATTAGTAGCAGTGAAACACAAAGTCCTGACATTAATATTATTATCGCCTAAAAAAACTGAAAATGGGCGAGTGCCAGGGTGTAGTGGGTGAAGGCAGTCGCAAATTCATGCGCCATTGCGCTCTGGCGACTTGAGTTAGATTCCGGCTCGGATCTTGTCCATTCACCTCACCCAACACCCCACCCACACCCCCATCTCCCATCAGTTAAATAAGGGCAGGTGCTCAAAAAAATAAAGAGGGTCAAGTGCATTAGTTTCAGATTTTTTCAGTATTGTCATGTGATGTGATGTAATGTATTGGTTATAATCTAATAATATATACACATTTTTATGGTGACAAAACCATTTCGTTGTTGAAAGCGTACAGGTCAAACACACACAAAAAAACCCACACATTTTATTATATAAAAACACACTCCTGAAATGGTTACGGTTTGGTGTACGGGTTGATACATCCTGGTGGGGACCTAAACCTGAATACACACAGACTCATGCGGACTCGTGTCACGGGAACCTTATTTATACTGAAATACGGAACCAATCCTATACACGTTTTTTTATAAATCAAACTATTAATTTTAAGATCAGTATTAAATCTCCATTCTCAATCAAGTGGATTTTTGTTGGGGGTTTTTTTCAACCAGAACAGATTTTTCAGATAATCCCGAGCCTGAGACTCCACACCCGAGCCAAAGTTCATCAATAACCCGTTAAATACGTGTCATATTCAGGTATCATTTTTCCCCAAACATACTGCGTGAAACCCCGCCTACTGCAGCCTGACTGGCTATTTGTTCAAACTCAGGGCGTTTGCCTGTTAGAAATCAATTTAACAGCCAATCATAGCACAGCGGCTGTGAACGATTCACCAATTATATTACAGAAGCCTGCTGGATGAGGGGTTTGTCGGAAAGCGGGTATAGAATAAATTCCGCTTTATGGAATGGCTGCCTGTGTGACTTTTGTCAGTATGTGCAGATTAAATGTGATAAAAGATGGCTGATAAAAGTGCAGATAAGAATGATATTAATTTATGTGCATTCTAAAAGTGGCTATAAGATGTATAATGCAAGAACAGGCAGATAAATACTTTTGCGTAATAAATAAATAAATAAAAATCAATAAATCAGTTTCATGTTAGATATACAGCCTTAAATAATGTAGAAGAGACACATTTTGCAAGTCTTCATGAATATTTCTTAGTGAAAAAGACGTTTGCACAAACGACGATTGGAAAGCAAAAGTGCACGAAACAGAAATGTTCGGCTGGCTGTATTTGCATAAAGACATTCAGAATTACAACAATTCTGATTTAGAATAATTCAGTTTACTGTACACACAGCTTACTGGTGTAATTAGACCGATTTATGGCCATGACAGTCAGCTAGGAACTAATTAATAGGAACAAATTCACAATAGATTATTTTTAGATTTTACCAGCTCGGAGAATTTATCCTGCAACACCTCCACTGTGAGAGCAACCTTTCCTTTCAGCACGTGAGTGTCGAAATCCACATGATAAAACAGATTCACATGGCGAGTCACACACTTAGAAAAAGAAGAGAAAGAGCAAGGGTCTGACACAGGAGCCATGATCACTCACTACACACTACACACTGACACACGCACAGTTTGGATGCTGCATTTTAACCCCTCACTTTTATTCATGTACCGGAAGTGGGACAAAGGGCATCACGGGAAATGTAGTCTCGGCCTGACCTTGTTAAGAAGGGCTTTTTTTTTCCATTTTTATTCATGTTTATTTTTATGCATATGTCTATTTTTATATGTCCAAGAGCATATCTGTCAAAAAGGGAAAAAAACCCTATAATTATCACAATTAAGCCATACAAAACATTTATATTTATTTTAACTGTTAATATTTACAATTATATAAATTACCTTTAATTAATAATATTTATTTAATAATCTATGCGTATATTGCGGTTCAATAATTTCACGTTCGCAAAAAACCATTAACCAGAAAAATAAACTTTCCAAAATATTTGTTATTGTAAAGCGTTGTCGCCCTCTTGTGGTCAAAATTAGTAAACGTCCTATTGCAGATGTATTTATTCATTCATTCATCTTCTATTTCCTAATTCGGGGTCACGGGGATCTGCTGGAGTCTATCCCAGCCGTCTCTAAAAGGGTCAAAGGCAGGAGGGGTACATCCTGGACAGGTCGCCAGTCTATCACCAGGCCACACACTCACTCACTAAGTAGGCAATTTAAAATCACCTATCAACCCAACATACATGTTTTTGGACTGTGGAAGGAAACTGGAGAACCCATGCAAGTACAGGGAGAACATTCAAACTCCACAAAGAAAGGCCCTGCCCGGGAATCGAACTCAGGACCTTCCTGCTGTGAGGCAACAGCGCTTACCTCTAAGCTAACCACCGTGCTGCCCCTAATAGCAGATTCACATCTGGTCTCCGTGTGGACATGCTGCATGGGATAGATATATATATATAAAATGTATTGTTGCATTTCCAGGTGTCTCTGGAACTGGATGGTTACTGCATACACCAGTGCAGATGTGGAAACTGCTCGCTTAAACTCAAAGAGTGTGAGCTCATAGACGTACGTCAGCTTTGAATTCAGCAATTTCTTAAGAAATACTCTTCGGGCTGCACAATAACTGTACATATTATCTACTAAACTATTAGATATTTTTGTATTAACGTAAACTAATTGCCATGTGTGTCTTTCTACAATACTTTAAAAGGGATCAGCAGAATTATTATGTCCCCATAGACTGGTGACTAATTCATCGTATATAAAAAGAAGATTGTGGAGGTCACATAGACATTATGTTAGTCTACAGGCGACAGGGCAACTTGTGTATGCTGTGTACACATATTTGTGTGTGACAGAATTTGTTATGCAGGCATAAACAGGCGTAAATGATGGGAAACTGTTGAAATGCCATTTGTGTTACTATCCACTGCATTTTACTCTCATGATTACACTGAGGGTAAATTAATACCCTATCAAACTGAAGAATTTTACTTATTTTATACACACTTTTATAAAACGCCAGTGACATAAAAAAAACATAAAAATGGCAGGTCGGAAACAACCCTAGGCAAGTGGCAAATTATATATAAACTTGATTGATTGGCCCAAATATAAAAGAGTCCATTGTATGTTAGATTTACTATACAATAATGTCAGATTGATTCTTAACACAACCAAGTTGTGACTGTTGGGCCCCTGTGCAAGGCCCTTAACCCCCAATTGCTCTAATGTACCAAGGAGATAAATGTAAGTCACTCTGGATAAGTCTACGTCTGCCAAATGTCATAAATGTAAATGTAGCTTCTAATTCTGTGTTTGTCATTTAGGGGAAACGATTTTAAGGTGGATCAAATAAGTCAAGCAAGCTACTATTTTATTTGTGTAACAGAGTAACCCTTGGTGTTGTCTGTGTTTCTCTGATAATGCACGGATTGGCAAACGTTCAGGTGCTTGGATTTGGTAGTGATTCATTTCTATTTTTGGAAGGAATGCTGTAAGATTTAACAAGATATTCTTATAAGTATAAACTGTGTTAACATGAAAGATTAAGATTAGTCAGATTTTGAGATTAGTTATGTAATTATTACTGTATTATTATTACCACTACCACTTTTATTATTCTTATTACATCATTTGGCAGACACCCTTATCCAGAGCGACTTACATTTATCCCTTTTATACAACTGAGCAATTAGGGGTTAAGGGCCTTGCTCAGGGGCCCAGCAGTGGTAGCTTGGTGAAGCTGGGAATCAAACCCACAATCTTTGGGTTGGTTGTCTAACACTTTAAACATGAGCCACCACTTGCCCTATTACTCCTAAAAATACCTTGTCAGTGTTTTGATGGAAGTGCTTAAGGGCTGAATGATAATCTCACGTCAGTTACATTACTCTATGTGATACTGTATATGACCTGTGGAGTAACTTTGGAAGAGTTGTTGCAGAGCAGGTTTAACTGTGAAGACTGATACTGTTCTTACTGAGCTGGTTAGAAGCAATCCTTTGTTATTATTCACGCCTAGAGCAAAACAGTTAAAATAAGGAAAAGGCAAAACACACACAAAAAAACCCCCAGATAAATACTATATGCGAACAAACTTTAGATCTTTTCTTAACTTTAGATCTTCTTTGTGGCGCAAAAATTAAAACAAGCTACGAAATATATAATGTAAACAGTAAAGCAACTCAGCAGGTAAATCAATTTCATTTATTTATTCATCTGCTAGAGCCTATCAGGGGTACACCCTGGACAGGTCGCCAGTCCATAACAGGGCCACACACACATTCACGCTCACTTCTATGGGCAATTTAGAATCACCGATCAACCTAATATACATGTTTTTGGACTGTGGGAGAAAACTGGAGTGCCCGGAGTAAACCCACGCAAGCACAGGGAGAACATAACACATGAAAATATCAGTCATTATATAACTGATATTGCAGGAAAGGAGACTGTGTTTGATTCGCCACGGTCTTTTCACAGTGGGACAGTTTTTTGATCACTCGGATTGTTTTTTTTTTCCTCCGCTAGATGTCGCACTTTATGTGGAAATAAACGTGAGGTCATAATTGGTCGGTTTTTAATTGCTTGCATGTGTCCGCCACATTTCACCACAAACACGTCCTCGTGGGCGGAGACACTCATTACCATTCCCAGAGCTTTCACAGCCTCTCTAAAAGGACTGGAGCAGACATGGACTATAGAAACACAAAGAGACCGTTATAAATAAGCGCACATGCATGGAGCTGGTCGCAATATGTGTGTGTGTGTTTGGTGGGATTTAGTTTCCAGTCACTTAGAGGATATCCCTCCAGGAAATAAGAAGATGGTCCCAGCCTGACATGTAGCAAACTGTACAAGGGCCAGCGCGCGCGCACACACACACACACACACACACACACAGATTATTTGTTGTATAAATGTAGATATTTAAAAACACGTTGATAGGATTGTGGTTAAAATCCGCATTGAATAAATAGTCTCCATTATGTTTTATTTATTATGATCAATTCTCCATGTACTTAATTTTTTCAAACAATATAATATTTTCTTAAATCAACAAACAACATTAGAACAAATGACACTAATACGACAGGTTTATTTATAATCTTTTAACATAAAACCAAAATGAATATAGTCTAATTATCTTCCCGCATCCGCCAGGTTCGATGTGATAATGAACACACACGCATACGTGAAGGAAGGAACACGCGCTCCTCCCAGCGGTCCTGGCAGGAAGGTGGTGACGTCAGTGGAAGCAGCGGCTACGGGTACAGATTCGGGTTACAATATTGCTGTGTGTGTGTGTGTGTGTGTGTGTGTGTGTGTGTGTGTGTGTGTGTGTGTGTGCGTGTGTGTGTGTGTGTTGGCCCTCGGTGGGCCGGGCGCGAGGAGAGAGAAGGAAAAGCGTGTTTACACAGACGGCCAAGCGCCTGGGGAACAGAGCGGGAGAGGAAGTGAGCCGGCTCTCTGTCTGCCTGCCCCAACTTCCTGCTCAGAGAGAGAGAGAGAGAGAGACAGAGAGAGAGAGACACTCAGGATCCCATTACAGTCGGAGTGTGCTGCCGAGACGGCCGACAGCATGGAAAAACAGGGCATTTTACGGAATTCTTTTTAACATTATAAAAGGACGAGAAAACCAGCCAATCCGCGCGGGTATGTCAGACAAATCTTCTGTAACACATATACCATACCGAATGTTATGACCGAACAGATGTTAATATGCATTATACTATTTGTAGCAAAAAAAAATATCCGAGGTATAAAAAAGAGATGTTGAATAACTTAAAAAAGTGTTTCTTGCTGGGCTGTGCTGTGTGTTGTGTGTTGTGTGCGTATAAATTATGTAGCGGTGTGTATTTGTGTGTGTGTGTGTGTGTGTGTGTGTGTGTTAGTTTTGCTGGCTAAACGACGAGCTCGTGTGGATCTGTACTTTGACAGTAAGCGCTAAATGTCAGACCGGTTCCCGTTTTTACGCAACGCGCGCAACTTATCCAGAGTTTCTGTTTTTATACTTTAAGTGTTTAAAAGAAAGCAGAAGGCAGAATTGTAAACCTGGCTCTTTAGAAGCACGAGCGGAGTTTCTGGTTTGTCTGGAAACAGCAGCAGCAGCGGTGGCAGCAGCAGCAGCAGCAGCGGCAGACTAATTGCCATGCGCTTCCGGATAGAAACTGGCAGCAGCACAACGTCTCGAAAATGAGTCACTGAGACCAACAAAGAAACTTCAGTGCGCAGTTTTAGGGCCGAACTGACTTTTCCTCCGCTTCATCTGACTGTCTGGGTCAGTCCTTGTTTATACTTGGTTAGTTTAAGTGTACCGGTCAAGACACATCTTATTAGATGCTTTCAGGTTTATATTAAGGACATGACTAATTGCGGTCCACACACCTGATTTAGGATGCAACTGTATTGATCCACAAACTCTTTTCTTAGAGAGTAACGGGAATAAAGTGCCCGGAATGGCTTTCCCTTGCAGCAAGCAGAGTGCTGAATTTTTCCACTGTGAGCAGGAAGAGGCGTGCGTTCAGTCATGGCTCAGTCATGTCTGCACACAGCAACTAATCTCATTACGGGTTTCCGTTTGTGCTGTGGCTGAGGGACAAGCATAGAGTTTGGAGCTTACAAACTGCATTAAAAACTGCCCAGCACTAAAGCTCTTACAGTTTACATCACCTATATGCAAATGTCAAACAGGTCTAAACCTTTTTTCAGTTATTCCGGATTTGGTTTATTTGTCCATACCCTGCCAAAACACCCAGTGTGGTGTCTACTCAACTGGTCTTTTTTTTATTTTTTATTTGACTTCACCAGCATTTCCCATTTACTATTTGGAGCGTATAAAAGGGAGTGGGGTGAAGCATTTAAACCTCTAAACAAGTTTGACATCAGAAAAAACATCTACATAGATTTTAAAAAAAGCGCAACATCTTAATCTATCCAAATTTATTTTTCTTTGCTTGGAATAATTACTATTTTTATTTAATTCTTTAATAGATAGATTCTGAAGGAATGTCTTTGTAGTGCCCGCTGTGAACCTGCAGGTGTGGATGAGTTATCTGCTTAGCCCCAGGTTTAGGCTAGCTGCTGCCCAGAAGGGTTAAGGAAATCTTCTATTTGTGCCATATGTCTGTGCAGTCCCACTGTCCCCATGTTTCCGACTGGCTCCCTGCAGCAGGAATTCCTACTTTTCAGTTTGGGAGCAGCATTCCCAGGAAGACGCCTTTGAAAGGAGAATTGGAGGAAGTCCTGATTCGGACAGTTTTACGGTTGTTCAACGCAAATCCTCGACCCGGAGGATGCTAGAGCAGGAAATGATTTTATTTTGCTTTAGTGGAGGTTTAAAACAGGGCAGCCGGGTGTGGGAGAGTAAACGCTGCCTATTTAAATTGAGGCTTTAGCCTCACAAGGGACTATAAAACTTCGTAAATGGAAACAGTGAAACTCTAATTGTATGCAAATGTCGGATAGACCACGATTGGGAATATATTTGTATTAGTGTGCCCTAAACTTTCTGGCAAATAACTTCAGTATATCTTGGCAGAGAATGAGCTCTTCTTGACCACACTCTCCTTTGTCACTGTACAAGCATCCTGGACTATATCGGTGTATGTGTGTGTCACTATTACTCACTCTCTTTGCGGTCTCTCAGTTTATAATTTAACGAAAAATTTTACTTGCCAGTAATAGAGTAGAACATCCAAACCAATCAGTGTCTGAATTCGTGAATACTCCTCCCCCTACTACAAATTCCCTGGGGGCAGTTTGAAGAAATGTGTGGTAGGTGAGACAGTGGGAATGTTGGTTTGTGTGGGTTAGACAGAAACATGTCAGAAGCAAGAATTTCCCAAAATAAGCCAATCAGAGAATCCCTCTTCACCAATAAAACTGTCAGAGATAGTGAGTCAGACCTGCCCAGCTCACTTTCTCTCTTTCCCTTTCTCTTCTGTCTTTCTAGCATATAATTAGTCTTTTCTTGACTCAATGTGTCTCGTCCTTCATGCATGTGTGTGACTGTTGCAGTCCTAGGACGGTAGATTGAACAAGAGTTACATCATGCCCTCTGGTGCTTGTAACTCAGACAGGGTGGGTGGGAGTTTTTGCGATGGCCTGTCTGAATCTACTGACAAGAGGCATTGAATGGCAGGACTGGTAGAATAAGATTTACAGAGCTAACTTTTCGAGGAGCAAGTTTTTGCATTTTAGAGCTTTTGCTTGCTTCTAACGTTTATTGCAATTGCAATGAAAACAAACGTTCTCTTTTTCCTGAGCTGCAGCGTCACTGTTAAAATTCATGCTGCATTGCATTCTCATCGCATCATTATACTGTAAATCCAAACTATTTAACTACAGTCTAGTTTATCTTAATGATTATCTGCACAAAATGATAGTACATACACACAGCTCAGTTCATTACTGCAATACTATTGATAACCTAATCTTTACAATTAACTGTCAATCACATAAAGGTCCCACATTTAATGAGAAGCTTCTAGTTTTTGTTTTCTTTGTGCACAACTTTTTAGTTGATTTACATTTGCCCACTTGTCTTAAAGGCTATTCCGACCACCATCCTATTTAACATCCTATCTAGCTTTTTCCACCAGCAGAAGAATAGCATTACTACTTGTACTAGCAGGTCTTAAAAGGTAAACAGTTTATTTAGTTCAGGAGTGACGTATGCTTCAAAGATCAGCCAAGAAGGCTGCTATTACTACGAGACATTCATCATGCTCTGATGACTGAAGAAGGACAGTAATAACAACAACAATAATAATAATAACAATACTCATTGCAATGCAAATCTATAGTATAAATATTCTAGTGTGATTGAACTAGAACAAATCTGCTCAGTTCTTCATTTGAAAGGGCACATAGAAGGAGCAGATGGGGTCAGTTGCAGGGGCAGGAAAAAGCCAATGTATTGTTGACAGTTGTTTTTGGTTATTTAAGGGCAGCTGAGTTATTTGATTTGTATGACAGGATTAGATATATATCTTAGGTTTTTTTTTTTATTCTGATAGAGAAGTCTATGTCAGACTGCATGCTCCGAGTTAGTAAGCAGCTTGAACAAAGCAGCTAATGTTCTCTCCGGTGAGACACTAAATTAGAATGAAGCACTGAGCCTCTCTTGCCACCGAATATGTCTCACTCACACACACTGCATGTCTGGCCAACACTCTCAATAGATCCTAATACAAGTGCGTCCGATATGCTGCCAGTAGATCAGATGCAAGGCTGACACTGAAAACACTAGTTTATTGTATAAGGTGTGTGGGGCAATACAACATCCAGGGATCTGTAATCTGGTTTGAAGCTGAGCTGTTTTGAAGCTGTAGACATCATACGATTAGTCTCTGTCCTGTCACATATACTGCAAGGAAAGCAGAACTGTCTTATGTCAGGATTTCTAAATTATTCACAAAAGATTAAGTGCTTCTCAGCACTTGTGTTATCCTTGTGTTGCCTTGCCTTGCAGTGATTTTAGGTGTGTGTGTCTGAGCATATCAGATTCTAGAGTTCATCCTTTTATGCTAGTTGCGTTCCAGTTGTTTTTAAGACGTTAATAATTAATCTAATCGAGATATTATTTTACCACCCCACCTTTCAGAACTTTGTTACCATCTTACCTCTTCCAGACTTGTTTTTCTACCATTTCTTTTTTTTCTTTCCACCTTTGTCTTCTTTTTTTTTTAAATACTACTTTGCATGTACACCTTCTCTTTTTCTCTCATTACCACCACACCCTTTGCCATCTCCTAATTCTGACATTCACGATGTTCCCTCTGGTGTATTTTTTTTCCTGATGGTAAACGTTTGGCTTTTATTTGGTGTTTTCCATTTCAAACAATTCCTCTCATACTATTGGCTGATCTTAGATAAGTGGTTGGGCACACATGCTTGTTTAAAAAAAAAAAAAGGCATAGCTGTCCCCAGATCACCACAACCTTCCGGGTTGCTCGCCTGTTGTTGTTTATTAGACGGTTGGTTAATATGCAACAGAACAGGAAATGCTTGCTGAGTTAGAGGGAGGGAAAAAGCCTGGCAATGTTGTTCAGAAACTAAGAAGGCTTTTTCCTCATAGTTGCTGTTATAGTATAAATGTGTAATAAATTGAAAAACATCTATAACAGGTTTTCCTAAGTATTAAAAAAATAAAAGCAGGATAAATGTACATGTAGATTCCTCTAGATAAAAAAAATGCAACAGAACTGCTTTAAACAGTAATAATTTTTTATTATTAGCAAATGCATAAACACACATGCACACAGAGCAGTGCTAAAGTGGATAAATGCAATAAACTCAGCAATTTTATTAATGTCTTGGTGTATGCACTTACCTAATAAACACACACCGGGGTGGATTACTACTAATAAATCACGCTTAAAGGAAGTTCAGGAACGTCGCTAGATAGCGGTAGAAAATAAAGGTGTAGAATTATAGGCTTGTGACTGGAAATGTTTGTACTACATTTATAAAGAGTCAAGTTTTAAAGATAAAGGTTCTTCATTCTTCTCACAGCTCATTCTCAGACTATTAAATATTTATTCAAAAAGAAAATGCAGAAGTTAAAACTGCGATCATGGTCAATTTCTCCTTCTGTTCACTGTGTGTGTGTGTGTGTGTGTGTGTGTGTGTGTGTGTGTGTGGCAGATATGGAGAGTGCCATCACGTTGTGGCAGTTCCTGTTGCAGTTGCTGCTGGACCAGAGCCATAAGCACCTGATCTGCTGGACGTCAAATGATGGCGAGTTCAAGCTGCTCAAGTCTGAAGAAGTGGCCAAACTCTGGGGCCTACGGAAGAACAAAACTAATATGAATTACGATAAACTGAGCCGAGCTCTGCGCTACTACTATGACAAGGTAAAACCCTTACAGGGGAGAAAGAAATAGTTTTTATCCTGTTTACAAATTATTTTAATTTTTTTATTTATTAAAAAATATGTCCTTTTGGATAATTTAATTTATAAGACATAGAAAAATGTATAATCATGATCACAACTTTTTACATTACAATTAATGGTTTGAATTACTTTTCTCTTGCAGAATATCATAAAGAAGGTGATTGGTCAGAAGTTTGTGTATAAATTTGTTTCATTTCCTGACATCCTGAAAATGGATCCTCAGGCAGTGGAGCTTGGCCGAGAAGGCGGCAGCATTATGTTACAAGAGGCAGAGTCTGATGGAGGGGAGGGGGAAGAATCTCCAAAACTTTCTCTGTCATCTTTGAGAAGCCCCGCTGGCAGGAACGAATATCTTAACTCTGGCCTCTATTCATCTTTTACTGTTAGCTCTCTTCAAGGCCCACCTCCTCTGCTGCATTCAGTCAAAATGGAGAAACGGAGAGGGGTGGAACGAAAGGAAGAAGGACCAACCGTGATTAGGTTTGTCACAAATCGGTCAGAGAAATCAGTGCCCCTAGCCTCCTCTCCTGCCCCTACCTCCTCAGAGGTTTTCTTCAGTTCAAAAGCCTCCCCCGATTCTTCTTGTTCCTCATCTCCGTCTCACAGCCCATCCTTCTCAAGGAGGCTGAGCCCAGAGGACCGGATGGACGAATCAGAGCAAAATGCTCAGCCGCTCAATTTATCATCTGGCCACAGGGAGCGAGCCCAGGTGCAGTCCTCGCCCCGAGAGAGGAGTAGCATCAATGGACTTCCTCCCAAAGCTCGGAAGCCCAAAGGTCTGGAAATCTCAGCTCCTTCCATACTTCTTTCAGGAAGTGACCTGGGTTCCATTGCCCTTAACAGCCCTGCATTGCCCTCAGGGTCTCTCACACCAGCTTTCTTTACTGCACAGGTAACACTCTCTCTCTCTCTCTCTCTCTCTCTCTCTGACACACACACAGTTTTTCACTGTCTGCTTTTCTACCCGTATACATACATGCATTTGGTATTTAAAGGATAATACTTGAATATTAGGCAAGAGTTATGAGAGAGAGAGAGAGAGAGAGAGCGCGAGAGAGAGAGAGAAAGAGAGAGAGAGAGAGAGAGAGAGAGGAAGTTTGAGTGAGTAAGTGAGGTGAGAGAGACAGGAAGAGAACAGGGGGAAAGAAAGAGGGAGAAATGAGACCAATAAGTGAAGCCATATGCCTGTAATCTTGCCCACTACAGTGCAGGGACACAGGACAGAGACAGAGAGAGAGAGCGAGAGAGAGCGAGAGAGAGAGAGTTGAAATTGATTTCATATGTCTCTGAATGGCCGGAAGCTGGTAATCCAAGTTCTGTGACCTCTGCAGAGTAACACATTCATACTAACTCTTTCTCCTAGAAGAAAAGGGACAGTTTTACGAAAAAAGGGCTCTTTTATGGAAAAACGTAAATCGTATAATCATGCAATATTTAAGTAACTATTAAACTTACTACAGTAAAATAAAAAGAAACTAGTAATTGAAATGAAGTAAATGAAACATCTAACCTAGAGTCTGGTTATTAAGGTGAATTTTATTCAGTGAATTTTATTCATTTTAACCGTCGTGAAAATTTTTAAAAATCTTATAGGTTATTGATTTATGCTGATCAGAGTCATTACTAGCAGTACCATCACAGCTGAAACGTATGTATAATGTCTGTTTTTGCAGTAAACGGGCTAATATAGTGTGTGTAAATATGCATTGCAATGATCCAGCACATTGTGACACTGCCTGAAGTGTCCAGAGTAACACAATGACCCACGGCTGAATGCAGTTAATAAATGACTCATTTTTTATATCTATAGTGTAATGATTCAGATTTTAATTACGTACATCACTTGCAACAGCGTTCAAAGAACATGTGAAACGTACTTTGATTGTGACCGACACTTCCCCTCTCACAAAAAAAAAGAAAAAGAAAAAACAACTATACATGCACTCCCACACACTCTGAGCCCACAGTGTGACATTTTGCATATGTCTAATCCAAAGTTGAATTTTTCCTCACTGACCCCACGTGTGTATTTTTATTTCTTGCCTGTAGACTCCCTCGGGTTTGCTGCTGGCTCCAAGCCCTCTCCTCTCCTCAATTCACTTCTGGAGCAGTCTGAGTCCTGTCGCTCCTCTCAGCCCAGCCAGACTACAGGGACACGGATCCCTTTTTCAGGTACACACACACAACACACTCATAAAAGACAATGCACAATAATCCATAAAGCTGTGTGTTTAAGCCGTGTGTGTGTGTATGGATTTATGCTTTGTGTTTGAAAGTAGGGAATTTATTGTAAACAGCTTTCTCTGGATCCTATTATGATCAGTATGCCGAAGTTCTGGATGTGTGTGTGCACAACGTGACGAGTGCGAGAGTGGATCAGTGTGTGTCGTGTGCATGTACTTTTACTCAGGGAGTGTTTCTGTTTGGTGTCATGTTTCACTGCTCATGTGAGAGAGGGGAAATCCTGTGAATACTTCCTGTTCTGGCTCTAGGGAGACTGTCTACACAGTATGTGTCTGTAGGTGTGTGTGTGTGTATATGGTTGAGAATGTGTTGCTTTGTGAAGGGTAGGGTGTGGCTCTACTGCAAACAGCACAACAGGAAGTAGATCAGGTAGCCGAGGCACCATTCTTGACAATGCCTGTGTCGGTTAAAAATATAGACTTCCGCTGCACTATGCCACAAAAACAAATACACACACACAGACACATACGTGCACACACTTCCACTTCTCCCCAGGCAACGGCATTAGAAGCTCGCTGACAGGATCTTTTTCTGTTTGTTTCGTCACTTTTTCTATTATTATTTAATGCCTTCTCTTATTTATAGTGATTCCTCTACAGTATTTCCTTATCTGGGGTAAATCTGGCAAAAAGATTTACTTTTGTGTCTGTTTGTGTGCATGCGTTTTGGAAATAAGCTACAGATGTTTCCTCTCCACTCTGGATACAGTAGAAGGGGGGGGGCTGTGTGTGTGTGCGCGTGCGTGTGTGGTGGGAGCTTCCTGTTAAAGAAGGGAGGGGGTGATAACTGAAAAAGACTGACTGTGTGTATACTCAGCTCTCTCATAACAGGAAGTTCCTCTCCTAGCATAACCATGATGCATTAGTGGTCATGAGGGGCTGGTTATGAACATGTTTGTGCGTGTGTGTGTGTGTGTGTGTGTGTGTGTGTGTAAGAAAAAGAGAAGCAGAAAAAAATCTTTTCATTTAGAGTAAGCACCTAGTCCTGTTTTTGTAGTCACTGTAAAATTAAAGGCACTGTAAGTCATACTGATGTAATCTGTTTACCTGTTTTGCTCATGTAATCAGTAATAGACATGAATGCAGAGACATACAGCCAAGTTTCTGTTGTGTATTACGGAGCTGATGATGTAATTGTTCATTTCTTTCCACAGTTCCCTACTCTGCTAAACGGACCTCTCCCTGTGCCTCTTCCCAACCTGGATTCTTCATCCTCCTCTTCCTCGCTTCTTCTTTCATCCAGTACTCCAAAATCCTGATTCTAATCTTTTGTCAAAAACAAAAATCTATAAATACATAAATACTTGTTAAAAGTAAAGGTTGCACTACACCTCCTTGTGGAAAGAATTACCACAAAATTAACCACATACAACATTTTAAAGAAAACAAGATTTAAAAAAAACAAACAAAAAACAAACCAAACTCGGCCCGTACACCAGTCTGCTCATGTGGTAGGTATTATTGTGCCAAAGAAAACAAAATGGCACCAGTGAGCTGTTGGAAAAACTTAGCCTTAGAATTCATCATCCGAATCATTGTCTCAGCATATTTTTGGATGAGACATATTTAAAGCAGTGCTGGATTATAAATCAGACAATCTTATGAGCATTGTGTTGTAGGTCCAAAGATGCAGTTAATTTTCAGACCACACACACTTCTAACAAATACATTTTTCTCCATTGCAGTTATTGCAGATTTTTCGGGTTACGTAGCAAAAATTTTAATCCATGCCTCCTCCGCTACATTTTGAACTGCTGCTAATGCAATGGCACAGGGCAGCTGAAAGCACTTGGAGGAGAGCACTAACCGTGTAATACTGAAAATATAGAAGTGAAAAAAGTGCACGTGTCAATCGGAGTGACTGTGAAAAAGGCAGGAGGCAAGAGTCTTTTCACCCAAAGAGAATGTCAATCACACTCGGTCATGATCGACTGTGGACTCATGAGTTGCGTATTTACAATCATCTTATGACAACATTAAGGTGCCTCCAGTGCTGGTGCTTTTTCTAGTACCGTTCTCACAATTTCTATTTTTTAAAAATTTCACTCAGTTGAGTGAAGCTCCTACTGCAAAGCTAAATGAGCATACTAATTAGAACCCATCTTCCAGAAGAACAGTTTTTCCATTTATGTTAGTTATTTGTTTTAGGTATTTACATCATCTTCAGAGGCTGTGAATCAGGTTAATTTGTCTTGATATTGTATATTATTGTATTGTATGCACTGTGCTTTAAACTACCGGCTGTGCCTTTTTTTCTGTGTAAGAATGTGTATATGTATTATTTTTTTCTGCTTTTTAAAAAATTCAAACGAAAATGTTTTGTAATAGACGAATTCCATCACCATATTGGAAAGAAAAGCATTGTAATAGCTTTGTTATTTTTCATTACGGAACTGAAAACAAAATGTATTCTCGTATTAATTTTATATTTTTGCTTTTTAAGAGTCGAAGGTATGTGCCTGTTTTCAATAAAAAGGAAAGCATTCAATGCTGTGCAATGGCCTGTGTTGAAAATCATGTCAAACCTTAAATCACCTACGCACAGACAATAGACAGGGAAGGATTCTGTAAGAAATAGACCATGTTTACTTCACTGATCAAGAGAAATAAATATCTGCAGTAGAAATAGTTAAATGGTCAATTCAGCTGACATACAACCGAGAGCGTCAGTGTTCCACAGAGGCGAGGTTTACAAGACACCGGGCTTTCCATGCATCTATACACATACACACGCTTCTCCAGTCACAATCAACTGCAAATATTACAATATTAATCAACAGAGATGTCAGTTCAAAAAACAACATAAGCCTGTTTAATCTAAAATCTTGGTCAGAAATATTTTCTTCATGTATACAAAGACTAGGGAACGATCCAATGCAGTCAAGTATTTGTTCCTGTATTTTTTTTTTTTTTTTTTTTTTTTTTACACTCAGTTTTTTTTTTCCCTAAATAAAGACATTTCAAGAATGAAGGTGAGACAGTTGGACTCCAACATGCCACATGGTTATACTATTATTCACAGACAAATCGAAATGTAACTTAGAAACAAAAAACTCTTAATACTGTTAATGAAACTAATGCATCTTCAGAAAACTTACCAGCATGGTGCAACAAGCTTCTGTACAGTATAATCTCCCTGATCTCTTTTACTCACTCACCCACTCACTCACTCACACTCTTTTAAACATGTACATAGGTACTCACAAATACAAAATTGCTACAGAGATCTGGCATGACTCATATTGTACAACCACTAATGATGCATTAGAATAAGTTGCTCTTAAAGAAGAAGAAAAAAAAATAAAACACATACAAGCACTTCAGTCTAGGCAGAACAACACTAAAGGAAAATATTTGCTTAATGTGGAAGGTGTATAAAGTCTTTGCAGAAAAGACTGATGATCACTTGATTACTGCTGGTCCAGTGGTATCGATCCCGCTCTCACAGCTTGGCCCTCCACCCCGTCACGGCTTGCTTTTACAACTCTGACTGAACGTGGCGACAGTCGCAAACGATTTAATTGCATCAAAAAGCAGTTACGCTCACTCGGTCTCTCTCTCTCTCTCTCTCTCTCTCACCCACTTGCTCTCTTTCACCAGGCTGAACACCAGTAAGTCTTTCTCCCTGAACAAGCTACAACCTTGCTGAATGCACACAGCTCAATGACAGATAGGAAGAGGGGGGGTTCTCTTCTCCAGGCTCTGGCTCATTGGAAATGTCAATGTGAGCTTCGGACATTGGAATGGAACTGATGAGTACTTGCTCATCTTCTACAAAACATGTAGGAACTATTATTTCTACATTCTAACCATGCCCAAAAAAGGATGCAATTTAAAATCTGGGCAACGACAAACGTGGTATTTGCAATATAAACATTAATCTAATTGTATCCAGAATTACAATAACTATTGAATAAATTTTTTCCTTGATGGCAGTACTGAAGTTTCCGCAACCAGAAAGGCTGCCTTACATTAGGGACGGGTACAAGGAGACAGTAGTTGATTAGCAGCAATTAAAAAGCCCAACGACCTTTTCAATAAATACACGCACATTACACACATATATACATGCTCTTCCTCTTACAGTCGAATCTCTGATGTGTTGCCTTGAAGCAAACATGGGACTGAGGTGCCACTGTCTTTTGTCACCAGGACTGCATGCTGGATACAGGAGGATGGGGAAACAGCCAGGTTGGTCCACCATTCATCCTAACACATACATTGACTGAGAAGGGTAGGGAGGCGAGTCTGTTAAGTCTGCACAAGACAAGTTCTTTCATCATCCTGATCCACCGTGTGTGCTTTTGTTTTGTGTGCGAGTGTGTTTTGTTAAAGCCAGTGCTCAAAACAGCATACTTTGTCTTCTGTTCTTGCTGTTTCCTGCAAGGGACAGAAGGACAATTTAATGAGCAAATTAATTTTAGAATAACTTGAAGTTACATAAAACAAAACAAATACTTCGTGCTAAAATATATTTTAAAAAAATCTGCCTCAAAAGATAAAATTAGCAAATTATGAGTAATGAGTAATTAGTATTCCGAAATTTAAAAACTGTACTACTACTCCCCCTTCTGGAATAACCCGCACACTGCACTAGATTAACTAAAATTCATGCACATTATGCATTTGATACAAATCATTTGCAATATATTATAAATATAACTATTCTATGACAGGTTTCTAGAATTATTTGGTTTCGTCTCAGGGTCTCCTCTTCTCAGTTGGTCTGAACAATATCTTGCTTTGTTTCAAAAAAATTTTTGTTCGTTTTATTTATGTCAACAACATGGCCACTCTATTTCAGAGTTTATTTTGCAGAACATTTCCAAAACATCCCAAATTTGGAGAGAATAGAAGACATGGATCACAGATTCCTGGCTCAAAGTAGTATTTTCTTCTCTCCAGAACTTATAAAAAAGTACACATTTTGACTATGACTTAACAATAAAATCAGAAATGCAACAAATACATACACGCACTGAGCTTCTGATGATAATCTCTACTTTATTACAATTGCCTAGAATGTTCTCATTAGGTTTTCCCCTTTAACCTTTTCCAACTGCAGTCCTCATGAAATAAATCAAAGCGTTCTAAAATAAAATCTGCAAAATCCAATTGTTCCAAACAGACTAAACATAAAAATTCCTTGGAAAACATGTAGGCTGGGGTCAGCTACAATTCATTTAACCACTATTAGGAAGATTTAGTCTGTGTTTACAAGACAATGTCCTGCAAACATTCAAGCATTTAATTCCTGCACCTGTAACCGCCAAAAAAAGCAAGCGTCACTACGAGACCGCTCACAGCGAGAATGCTCATGCATCAAAACTCAGCGTCCTTGAACAGAGCGCCTTCTGTTACTAACATTTAAAGTCTCAGACTAGTTGTAAACTGTTCAATAACCAAAAACTATAAAAAAAATACTAATAATTTTTCAGGACACCAAAATATTTCCAGGACAATTTATGGGGGTTTTTTCCTTCTAATTTTCCATTTGTTTTCCAGGATTTCCAGGTTTTCCAGGCCGTGTGGAAACCCTGATAATACAGTTTCAAACAATTTCACTTTCAAGAAACCTGCAGAAGCTTTCTGTGAAAAACACCCTTGCATAGAAATATACGAATATACAAACACACAGACAGGCATCAGAACAAACAAACACACCTGTCTCGGGGTATGAGGCATTCCGGTAGCCAGGGTCTCTCTGTAGTTGCACCTCTTTCAGTGTAAATATGGACATACCTACAGGTTTAGAAAACAATGCTTACAATTAAATAATATAAAGAATGGATCTAACAAAGCACAGCTGGGTTAACCAATCACATGTTTCAATACTGTTCTATGCTCCAAGCTGTTTGTTTTTTGTTTTTGTTTATCATAAAATAAAATATAATATAAAACGCTAATTCATCTTTGACACCTGCAAAAAAAGCTGTGTGTCCTTTATGTGTAAGTGTTCTGTATTTCTGTATGTTGTGGACAGTGTGGGGGTGCTGTTTGCTTATTAAAAAAAAAAAAATAAATAAATCTTACTCTCTGGCAGTGTGTGCATGCGCATGCCCAGACTCTTAAAGTAAGCGTGTTTCATTGAATCATCAGCAGAAATTCGTTTCTTGGACTCGTACTAGGACAGAAATAAAAGCAGAGTTCAGCCATATGACATCACACAAACACACTGAGAACACGGCCGTGTGTGATTTCTACTGAATACTTACCTTCAGAAAGGACAACAACAATTCAATTCCTTCAGTGTCTAGTCTGTGAGAAAGGACAGAGCGAGAGAGAGAGAGAGAGAGAGAGAGAGAGAGAGAGAGAAAGAAAAAAAGGAGAAGGGTGAGAGTGTGGTGACCATAGGTGGAGTGACAAATTAGAGTGGCAAATGAGAGGAAGGAAAAGAACAGCCTCGAAAAATTCCACAGGATATCCTGCTGTACTGGCAAATACACATGTGTGCAAACAGGTCATGGTCATCAGCAGCAAAGGGGTAAAATAAACAAGGACGGTGACAACACAGGAAAACTGAACTTACTTTTCTAAACTAAAGTTTCTTAAGACTTCGCACTGTAACTTGGTCTAATTTACTCTTGTTATTAACAGAAACGAGAATTTAACCCAAGTAGACACTTATACTGGGGTGTAAACAAAAAAAGGCACATAACGACAACAATAAAAGTTATTTTTTACATAATTACTGCACAGGATGTCATAAAGATGGTAAATGTTAAGCAGAATAGTATAACCCATTCAACACATTTGTACGTCTACACATGCATGCATGATCACACACATTTTACCTCGGTGCATGATTGATGAAAGGCTGAGGTTTGTATTTGGGAAAGTTGTACGATTTAAATTCCGCAATCGAAGAGATTCCTGGCCAGTTGTCCTCTGTGGGTGTACCTACGGCACAAAACACATAAGGTCATGTAAAAACAACTTCAGTCTTTACTCAGTTCATAGAATTTCTAGTTTATTTGTTATTTAACTGTAAGTAGTAATAGTATCAGAGTATTTTTAAATACAGACTGGGAAAGACATGGACAAGAAAATACTGTGTCCTCCTTTGGTAAACAATAATTTGTTATTATTATTATAATAATAAGTTGCTTAAATCCTTGTTTAAAACCTATGTAATTTTTTTCTAGGCAAGTAAAAGCAACTTGAATGGCTTAAATTATATATTTACTCTCAAATTTCGCACTGAAAAGAAAAACAACAGAACTCAATCCTGTCGAAAATGTCAGCCAGCTTTACTTTTAGCAGCCAAAGAGCAGGCACACATACCACAAACGAATGCGGTTGACACAGACCTTATTTTTAAGTGACACTGTGCCTCAGTCTACTGCTAAATACAGCAATTTAGGTCAAAACAGGATTAAAAATAAAGCGCCATAAAGCGCCGAGATAACTGAACTGCAGCAAGCCAGAATTTAGAGAATCACTGAACTATAATCTACTTTAGGCTATAACTGGTTTATACAAAAAATAATAACTACAAAACAGTTTACAATTTTTTAATTTCCCATCTTAGTCTGAAGTTAAGGTCTGAGAGGCATACAAGCGCCTACCTATTCACGGTGTATTTAAAATGCGTACCAAGATTATAACCTGCACGTCTGGTTTAGGTTTGCGAGGTCAACAATATTTTTGTTTACCATCTAACCTCATAACATGGCTGTTTTTAGAGATGGCAAACACCACTTTTAGCACGTAATGTCTAATTACGTGCTATTTACACAAGGAAAAAATGGTCATGGCCATCGTACTGTCTTGATTTAAAATCAAGCATTTTATTAAGCCTATCCGATGCCCAATCTGATTCCAGGGTCGTGTGGTGTCTTCAACTGTTTATGTGTGGGAACTGGCATTAAAGCTAGAGGTGTTTGCCACATATTCTTTACATTTACAGCATTTGGCAGACGTCCTTATCCAGAGCGAAGTACATTTATCTTTTTTTTTATACAACTGCGCGATCGGGGGTTAAGGGCATTGCTCAGGGGCCCAGCAGTGGGGGCTTGGTGATGCTGGGAATCGAACCCCGGTCTTTCTGGTATCAGCTCAACACCTTAACCACTAAGCCACCACTTGGAGTCAGAATTCAGGGTCAGCTATAATACAGAAAGGGTTAAGGGTCTTGCTTAAGGACCCAACAGTGGCAGACTGGCAGCGGTGGGACCCGACCTTAAGTCTTCCTGGTATTCCAAAAAAAAAAAAAAAAACTCAGTGCCTTAACCATTCGAACCACCGGGTATGTATATATGTACATACCCAGTAGCCTGAAGATAAGATGCAGTTCATCCTCAACTGTGGACCCGGGAAAGAGTGGCCGACCAGCAGCCATCTCATAGAATATACACCCAACTCCCCTATACAGACAGACAACAAACTGTGGTTAAACATTAACTTTGTTATATGAGTTTAATTAAATCTTAATTGGCCCAAATTAAAAACCTATTAATTTGCTTACAGGGCTAATTTTAATGCAACAAATCACTGGTGTCACTTTAAGTTAATTAATAAGGCAGGGTTAATTAGTTGTTAATTAAGAAATAAATCAATATAATAAAATAAACACATTAACATAGTAAAGGATTTCTCTTGTTTTCAGAAACACTGCATTTGCAACTATTATTATCTTTTAAGTTGTATATACAGACACACTTACCACATGTCTATCTGCGTTGAGTATTCAGAAGAGCCTAGCAGCACATCAGGTGGTCTGTACCACAGAGTTACCACTTCATTTGAGTAGGTCTTTGTGGGAACAGATTTGGCTCGTGCCAGACCTGCAATACACACAAAATTAAAAAAAAAATCCAAAACACGCCACAAACTACCCATAATATCAGTGTAAATATGAGTATTCTAAAGTTATGGATGCAAGAATGCGCTATACCAAAGTCTGCCAGCTTGAGTTCCCCCTTTTCATTGATGAGAAGGTTCTGTGGCTTGAGGTCCCTATGCAAAACCTTACGTCTGTGACAGTATGCCAGTCCACGCAAGATCTGAAACAGGAAAATCTGAAAACCGAAATAGAGCTTGGTTATACAATTTAACCATATTTTTTTGAGATAGAGTTGCATTAGTAAATTATTTTTTATTAAGGGGTTGTTTGGAGTTCTTTTTTAGATTTTCAGTCCTTTCTTTTTGCACCTAAGCTTTCGCCTTAATGGGATGTGCATTTAAACCTTTCACATTAACTTACTTTCTACACAAAATTATATGACTACTCACAGACGTAGAAGAAATAAAGCTTTTACAGTTAATTAAATAAAATAAGGCAGCATAAGGCATATTAAAAAAAATAAAATGCTTATATGTAACTATAGTAGCTTTTTTGATTTGAACAGATCAGCAAAGTGTGTGTGGGAGTGTATGTGTGTATGAAAGAGTATGTGTAAGGGCTCATACCTTAACATTGTGCATGCTCATGATGTTCCCACAGTCATCCATGTACTGCTTTAGATCCTTATCCTGAGGAAAATAATGGTATTTGTATAAGAAGGAAAACTGAAGAGGGCGACCTGCTTGAAAGGATCTTATGTGAATGGTTATTTGGTTCTCTTACCAGGTACTCAAAAACAAGGGTGAGGGATTTTTCTGTGTGGACGATGTCGTGGAGCGTAACAATGTTAGCGTGCTTCAGGTCCTTTAGTAATGATACTGGCCAGAAGATAAAAAAGAAAAGATTAATTTATTTGCCAGCACTATTCAGTATGTGTTAATGATAAGCAGTTAATGATCAGGCCTAAAATAATTTAAGATAAAAAAAAAAAGCCCTCACAATGATTTGCTGTATAGTTTAAGGCTTTAAGTGTTTGCTTTTGCGTTATTAAACAGTCAGTGCAGGAGCAAAAGCTGATAAGCTCGTGAATGACCACTGACTGATTGCATAGTATGCTTAGCCAATTTGTTTGTTAGCTGTCATGTAGTGTATAAAGTGTGCATGTGTTTACAATAGATTTTTGTATTTTCTCCCTTGGGCAGGGCCTATAATTCAACCACCGGGATAACCCTAAAAACATGGAACATTAAACCTCCTTTATAAGCACACACTTCGTGATGAATGCAGAATTCCAGAGTAGCCATGTTGCTCAAGTTTTAAAACAAGCTGAAAGAGGCTAACGGTGAGCAATCAATTAGCATGTTTCATCTTATTCACATTTAATATTAATTAAAAACATCATCATTAAAAAAAATGTAAGCAGTTTAAAAAGCTTTTGGATAAATAAATTAACCTTCTTACCAATAAAAAAAAAAGTGTTTCTTTACCTTCTCTGATGGCTGTGCAAGGTGCCCCTTCTTCATGCTCTAACCGAATCTCCTTCAAAGCTACTAGATTGTCTGTCAGTTTGCTCCGGCCTTTGAAAACTGTGGCATATGTTCCCTAAAGAATCACATTTAGTAAGTAACTGGGGAGGAAAACCTTTACTACAATATACTATAATACACTGGATAAACATTTAATAAGGATTGTTAGAATGTATTAATGTAACATGTCTTTAAACATGTTTAATAAAGGCAGTGAAAGCTGACAGAACCTAAAGGTTTTTGCACACCGAGTCCAAAACTTCCTCATGCTAAAAAATGAATACCACCTCACGTTTTATAAATCACATTTACACACTGCCCCCAAAATGTTTGTCCGTCGAAAAAAAAATAGAATGGGTTCGATAGTTTGTGTTTTTCACATCTGTAGCGAGCATTGTGATTGTGATGATGATTTGGAGCCACTGTACAAGCAAAAGCCATAATTCAAATGGCAAACCTGATGTAGCCTATCGTATGATGGTTTCAAGGACTGGCGCGCACACACCTTTCTGATGCCGTTGATTGATGCGCGTGTCCATACATCCAGTCTCTGCCGTATGTCAGGATCAATTGATTTACAGAAATTGGGGGATTTCTTTTTTTAATATATGGCTCCAGTATAGAGCTAACAACGTATCAAAGTAAACTAAGCCACTTAAATAAACCTAAACCTCTCTTGCTTGTGGTAATCCAGGAAACAAAACGCATACGCAAGGTTTTGGACTCAGTGTAAAATAAACTTTAGTCATACGAGTCTCTTACCTCTCCAAGCTTGTCAAGTTTGATGTAGGTCTCCAGTTTTCCAAAGCCAATTTCAGACTAAAAATGAGAGAATTTTTCATTAATACACTGTGTAATATGGTCTGCTCAGCATGTACAAATTTGTTTTACACCAGCTACAAACACGTGTTTGGTGTTTGCTTAAAGGCCTTGTATTTTACTTCATTGACAGGATATCGTAGATAAGCAAACATGCATTGCAAGCTTAAAGTCACGGAATGACCACCAGGGGACGCTAGAAGATAAACAAGAACAAGAAAAGTCACACTTGGTTTTTGTTCCCTTACATTCACACACACTGTGGGAACGACGGAGCCAGATAATAGGGGGGAAAAAAAAACAATATATGCCTGGAGAACACAGACAACCAGGGCAGGGGAGTCTTTCACATGCAAAACCTGCTAGGTACACAAAGAACAGTACGAGAGAGAGGAGAGGGAGAGGGAGTTTGTTTTGGGGACTTTGCTGCCTAGCACAATCCACTCACATTCAACCCGGTCTTAAGTCTTTTTATGTACATCAGAAGGTTTTTGAACAAAAAGACTGTAGAACTAAAAGTGTAATTACTGAAACACATTTATCAAAAACTAAACCTAACAGGTCTGTTCAAAACCCTACATGTTCAGTTAAACAGAGCCTGGTAGTCTGGCCAAATATTTATGCAAAAAATTTGGATTTTTTTATTTTACAGACCATAAGAAATTTGCTTTACACATCATTTCCTCATTCTCAGAACCTTTTGTAATATTGAGGTGTATATATATATATATATATATATATATATATATATATATATATATATATATATATAGATATATATATATATATATATATATATATATATATATATATATATAGAGAGAGAGAGAGAGAGAGAGAGAGAGAGAGAGAGAGAGAGAGCCATTATTTGCCATATAAAGGCATTATTTGCCAGGCGTTTAATTTCATTCACCACGTAGGACCAAAGCTACCAAAATATTTAAGCAATGCCCAGTCTTATAAATCCGCAGATGTTTGCTGCATATTGTTCACACTTTCAAGATGTGTATTTTCAACACAGATCAGTCTCGCAGCTCTGAAAAATATTTTTTATGTAGTGTTTGCCAGAAACGGACGTGGTCTAACAGACCAGGTACTGTGCCACAGGTAGTTAATCATGTGAAAATTAAGATCATGCAGTGCAAGCCGGCTTATATAAAGGGCATCAATAACAACGGGAGACTTAAATGATGTCTCGTATTAACCAACGCATGACTCATGGCTGTGTCACTGGCTCCACTTCAATAACGGTGGCGTTATACCTTTAAAGCCCTTATAGGAATCAGAAAACCTGTTCTAGCAGATAACCCTTGGGTGAATAATGGTAGTTGTACTGCAACTCAGCAAACTTTTTTAATACAAAGAAAAACAAACATGAAAAATGTATTCACAAGTTATTTTAATTTTAAGAATGTTCATCGACAAGAACAGCCTGTCATGTACAGAAGCACAATTTATAGTTGCAATTTGTGCCATGCAAACAGGGTCATGAAGGTGCGATGCCGTTTTGGTTATTTAATTTTGCTCTTGACAAACACTGCAGTGTTTATTTATTGATGCCATCAATACTACACTCTTTATATATTCTAGTTATAAATTAAAGGAAATTTTAAAAAAAAAACTATAACTTGCTGTTTTCTAATTGGGCAATTGGTATTGTGGGCTATTAAAAAAAAAAAAAGCCTTTCTGCCTACTCTTATGTAAAGAGTCCAAGATCTGAATGCGATATGATGTCTGAATGCAACAGATTTTTACAACAGTAACCTAATAGCAATACAGCAGCATGCATATTTCTTACCAGTGAGGCCCTGCGAGATCGTCGGCTGAGTGGCTGGTCGAAAGGAGGGCTGTTTAGCTGCAGTTTCTCCAGATAACCATCAGGAATCCGAATATCAGCAGGTAGAGACAGGCGTTTATTTACATCCTGTGACAAACACATATACAATCGTCTGCATTTAGAATATCAATACATTTTCCCCTTTTTTGAGAGAAACCATGTTTTTAGTTTTAAGCTAACCCATGTACAGTTACACAGTCATAAACAGCAGAGGGTGAAAACTTCAACACACACAAACGTTCACTGCTGAGAAGCTGAATCTGGGTTTTTATTTTATTAAAAACTTACCTAGAAACTAAAGCCAAAGCTTGCTTAGCTGCATGAAAAAAAAATCCCTGGCTTTTAACAAAACAGAAGATGAAAAATACCCCAAAAAATCCCATAAGCATTACCCTTTGTTATGCAGCGATGTTAAATGATGAAACAGAAAAGAGAAGAAGAACAAGAGAAATTAGCCGTGACAATAAATTGGTGCAATAACCAGGAAAAAAAAAAAGAAAAGGTAAAAGTGGAGAAATCCCTCCACCTACCCAACGCTAAAAACAAGATTTTCAGTTGTGACACATCACTACGCCATCTGTGGTTATTAAGGGAAAACACTAACCCAATGTTCAGGCGTGTAAAACACACATGTATTAGGGTTGCACAGTATACCAAAATTTCGCAAATCAATTTGCTTATCTAGAGGCAACAAAGAGGAAACACTACAAATTTTTTCAGGTTTGTATGTATTTGTAAATCACAGGTGAATTTATTTGAAGAAAAATATGTTGGTTATATGATTTTTTAAAAATATCGTATCGCATATTAAACATCGGATTTATTTTTAATATCGTGCAGCTTTAATATGTACACAGTCGCTCACACGAGCTGCTTCTACCTGCTACCAGTCAGATGCTCTGGTACAAAACAAAAAAAACAACAAAAAAGTAGTCTATTCACTTAGAGTCAGGCGTGGTAATTTAATTATATAAAAACTGAGTGCTCCTTGTCTGTAATCATCATCAAAAAAACCTAAAAAACTGACAAATCCCTTATTTACGCACCAACATGTGGGACTACTAACCCAACAAAGTATAGTAATATACTAGACCCATGTTTATTCATTTTAATGTGTTATTTACATATATCAGATGTGACTTAATAGGGTTCATGCTTTTACTTTACATTGGCGAAACATTTAATTAAAAAAATGGTTACCAAAAGGAGCAAAATCATCAGAGTAATCAGATTCTTCATACAAGTAACTTTCCCCAATGTAAATCTTTCATGCTCGAGTTGCCAAATCTATATTTAGATGTTGTTTAACCAGGCATGAAAAATAGGTTTTGCATGTACACAAAAAGTGGAATACCTCCATAGATATGCGGCGATGCGTCCTGGTACGGAGACACACTCCAGTTGGGGACTGGACCTCGTCTGATGATGTTCCTGATGCCTGATCACTCTCACCATCAGATCCCATCTTCAAATTCTCGTGAACTATATCTGCATTCACAGAGTAAGAATCAGTATTGTAAAATACATACTTTCTTATAACCTGTATTCCCTCTCTCTTGCATAAAAGCATGATGCCGTTTCTCAGTGCTGACCACATGGTTATATTCTGATATAATGTGTGTTTTAGAAATGTTACGACTTAAGATATCCCACACACTACACACCAGACGGCAGGATTAGGAAAAGCCAACCTGCTGTGCGTTTCACTATGTGTGGGAGGAAATTTATAAAGTTGAATGAGAAGTTACAGTGCTGTCGAGGAGTCGAGGTCAGACTGGTGGAGCGAAGGTGCTGTGGCTGCTGTGATCCTTAAGCGCCACTTTTATGGAGGGTTCTTTTTTTTTGCCTCTAGTGAAAATAGGGTTCCGGCCTTTTATTTAAAGGACGGCGTAAAAGAGTGCATAACCTCAGGGGCAACCATTACAGCATCCAGCTGCCCTCATCTCATCTCATCTCATCTCCTATTACCCCCACAGGGAAAGGGAGGAGACTGGTGGGAAGAGTAGAGGAGATGAGAGGAGGCCAGCATGATAAGGCAGCTGTTTTACTTAGACCACTTAGCTCAGGGTGAGGCTAATTAGGGGGAAAAAAACCCTGTCAATTTTACCCAATGAAAAGGTTACAAAATGTACCATATCCACTTCATTCTAGTTTCCAGTGACCATACACAGTGTTTAGTCTCCTTGCCTGCTTTTAACTCCTTGGTTTGCATCTAGTTTATTAAATGAATTCTCTGACCACCGCAAGATTCGGGATTTCTGCATATTTTTAAATTGTAAAAATCATTTAAATTTAGGCTGCATTCACACTGCTTATCCAATGATCCAAATCCGATTCTTTTCCTCCAATGTAGTACAGATCAGACGTAACCCACAATCATGTAAGCAAGAAAAATAGCCTATTGGTTATATATATTAAAAAAATGTCTATTATATTATATTATATTAATTATATTATATATATACAGATATATAGGGCTCTCCTTAGTTTTCTCTGCCTAAAATAAGATAAGATAATCTTTATTGATCCCACAGTGGGGAAATTAAATTGTTAGGGTGGCTCAGATACAAAAACAATGCGAAAGAGAGCATTGTTTTGCAGACCTATAAAAATAATGCGGAAAGAACCATACTGAATAATCATTCGTCTTTGTTCCATTGTGTCTATTGATTATCAGCTTGGGTTTACATCCTTTCCCAGTCAGTAGGATTTACTTTGGTGCGCATAGTGCAAATGCAGATATCGGATCCAAAAAAATATACTCACAAATTAAGACCTGCAGTGGAAATGCAGCCTAAGAGGGTTTTTTTTAACCAGGTCGATTCAATCTGTATGTATTTATGTTTACTCCTATTGAATATAGCTTAGAAAATAACAACGCACTCTCTCAGAGGATTTCACAAGTCAGGAACAAAATTTTGTTTTTTTGGTTTCTGGTTAAACCCGATGATGAAGCAAGAAAGATCTTACTTTTTTTTTAAAATACATTTCAACATTCTTTATATTATGAAAGGAAATAGTGAATTATTAAATCATTGTAAGGTTATTATTATCAAATTTGCAATTAAATTTTACTTTTATTTCCATAAAATGCTAGTTATCAGTGTTGCTAAATTTTTTGGCCTTTTTTGTTCATACAAGATGAAGTTTTTGTATACTGCTCTCCGAAGTATGAAATGTAAGCAAGAAAAGGGGGCAGTGGTGGCTCAAATGGTTAAGGTGCTGAGTTGCTGATCTGAAGACCAGAAACACCTGGGCCCAAGCCCCACCACCGGCAAGCCAGCCACTGTTGGGTCCTTGATCAACCCTTCCTGCTTCAGGGGCGCTGTATCATAGCTGACCCTGCGCTCTGACCCCAACCTACTAAGATGGGATATGTGAAAAAAGCATTTCATTGCCTCTGTACACGTACCTTGCACAATGACAAGGAATTGAAAAGCATTTGTTATTATAAATGCTTTAATCCAAATATTTAAGAGAGATGAACAAATTTTTTTTAACAAAACTGACACTTTAATAAAATAACAGCTATGTTGCTAGATCGTTTGTAACGTTGTTGACAAATTCCTGCTTAACTCGAGTTACTAAACGTGTGAACGTGTATAAGGCATGATGTGAGTTTTGACGGGATGGATTTACAGCTAAGAAATTCGATATGCTGCATAAAGTGCTTTAAATTAGCTTAAAAATGTTCAACTTTCTATTAGAAGTCTTTAAATGCTACGTGTCCATTTTTTTGTAGTGCACACACGCTGCTGTGCTTTCTCAGGTGTCGTAAGGTAACCACCAAGAACACACAAGTAGGTCAAACCCGCATGCTCAACCTGCATGCCATAAGCTTAGTTAATCAGATCTAATCAACATTTGAAGGGATCTCTGGTTCTCACACGTTTATGCCAGCCTTTTTTCCCCCCGACATCAACGGTGACACATGATAATGATGGTGCAGGAGAGTGAGGCACGTTTGGGCATGTCTGTCCCCGTTAAACCCTGTCTATGGAAAAGGGAAACCACACGCTAACACACTTTGCAAGAAACAGAATGGCTGTGACAAACTTCCTGTTGCTTCACCTTCAAACACTTTGTGAGTCATTTCCTGTGAATGTCATACTGTAAATTAATTTCCCTCAAAAGAACAAGATTTCAGCAAGTAATACACAGACAGAGAGTAACAACCTCACAAAAAGCCATAGGTCTGATACCCCAATACTAAGTTTTATCCAGACACACTACTTTTACTAGCTGGTAAAAATGGAATCTAACCTACAGCAACAGTAACCTACAGCACTGAATTAAAAAAAAAAAAAAAAAAACAACACTGGCCACATAAGACCCGGACTCATCTCTACTGTCTTTTCCCCCTATTTACATATTCAACAAGAGTTTCTTGGCAAAGGTTTATAATACATGCATTTGCAATACCCTCCGGGTCAAATATTGAGCTAGGGGAACATTCACAACACCACCCCCTACATTTTACAGAAAGCAAACCACTGTGTTGCCAGCTTTTTTTGTGGACCAATTAGGATGCACCATAAAGAACAACTGAGGAAAAACCAATACAGATATCAGTTGGGAGAAAGGGGATCAGTAAAGAATAAATGTCAACTTTCCTGAAACAATTTTATACCAATAAAAAACATATTAAACTACCAACACTTTAGTGACGGATATTTTGGGCTGTTTGCCAGTACACAATGTCACATCCCACTTTAACTGTACAATCGCACAAGCAGAGCCTTGTCTCTTGAGATTCTGCTTTTAAAGCTACAGTGAAGGCAAACGCTATATTTAATTGCTTTATTATAAAAATCTGGCAAAGTTATGATGTTATAGTTGACAGTTTGCAATAGAGATTTGATAGTGATAGCTTATCAAAAAGATTATTACAAAAGACCCCTTAGGGAGATTCCCATCACAGTGCTATCATTCGCATTTACAATGCATTATTAAATGCAACATAATAATCCGACATCGATCTGATTGGTTGATTATTCAGGATATTAAACTTTCATCCGAATGTCCGAGTAAGAGTGCGGGATCAATCAAAATAAAATATCTAATATATTCTGGTTTAATCCTTTTTATGTGTGTTAAACGGACGAATAGCTTTAGCAAGACTGCTAGTGATGCTAGTTCTTCATCACTGCTCTGCAAGTTACAGAAAGGGCTATCGTGGTTATATTGTGTTTTATGTAAATTTAATCCACCTGAAACAAATATTTAACACAACAAAGCTCATCTGAATTAAACAATCTATTTTTTTTAATTTATCATGTAACCTAAACTGCATCTATCTATTTATCTATCTATACATTTTATATTACGAAAAAAATTAATTAATTTATTTTAACACAATGACTGTCATACATCTGCAAAAATTTGTCTTGTTAGAAAATTAAATTAAATTATGTAAAACTGAACTGACTGATCAGATACCCAACAAAACAAACCACGTTTTCCTCTTATAAAAAATTTGTCATGCAGGACTAGTTACAGTGTGTAAACAGTCAATTTACATTGTTTGAATAAACACAGCAGTGGTGTGTTTTGTAGCTTCTGCATATCATTTTAAGTGGCATGTAGATGAGCTTGTTTTAAAGTTATTACATAATATCCTGTTGTTCCGTCTAGAGAAATCACATGATCGAAAGTGGGCTAAACCACTGACGTTGATTTGTTCAATCTCAGCTGTCTTTAAGGAATGCGTTTCAGCATTGTGAATGCTTTGTGTATGTTAGAAAACACGTGCATGGGAATTGTGTGTGTGTTTCATTCGTGTGACGTAAATCAGGAAATGGTCAATATAATCTATAACCGATACACAAGATACGGGACTGATGAATTACCAAGTCTGCTTCCATTGCGAGGCATGGCCATGAAGGAGCCCAGACTTCCCCCGATGACGCTGTGAGGCCGACGGAGAGGAGGCTTCTTAAACGAGCCTGTGTACTGGTGCAAAAATGAGTGCATACTATGAGATGATGGTGGCCGTCCATTCCTTACTATGGGCTCTGAAACAACAAAACATCAGTCAGAATGAGGGACTTAATATCTCATAGACATGTACACTGTTGCACAGGCAACTAAAAACAGATACAAAATAAACATTTTTTAATAACTAAACATCGTGTGAGAGTAAGTGCGTGTGTGTGTGAGAGAGAGAGAGAGAGAATGGTAGAGTAAGAGTCACGTTTTAGTTAACATTGCATGAATGAAAGACTATCGCCTAACCCACTTATCATATTTCATTCTCACAAAAGCCTATGAGCACAAACTTGTTGCTACGACAACAATCCCACACAATTTAGGTACCACTACTGGAATCTGAAAAGCCCTGAATGATTGGTATTGTGCTGTCATGATGACAGACCAATGAACATAACCAATCAGTTAAGTTCCTACTAGAACAGAATGTTGCTTTAGACTAATTACAGATGACACTAGTTTCTTAACCACCACCATTTACCAGAAAATTATATGTTTTGATGGCTGTACATGTTAGAAAAGAGGACAGTGCCAAAAGAAAAGTAGGAGTGTGCCTCTAATACTCTGAGAACTTTTCCCACACACATACAACATTAAAAGAGTATTTGATATGGTCTGTAGGGAGCAAGGCTAGAATTTTATTGACCTTCTCGAGATTTAATCCGAAATTAATCAATTAAATATGTGTAAAAGAGTCTTGAATGTAAAATCTAGACTACTGACAAACACATAGGCTTTTTATCTGTTTTTTAAGCTGTTAACAAATGTCACTTGTATGTGTATTAATTATGTAAATGTTAATTTAAAAAGATTAGATTAGATTAGATTCAACTTCATTGTGCAAGATACATGTACAGAGCCAATGAAATGCAGAATACCTATTGGCTCTCTATTTTTCTTTTTACTTTTCTGCCACTTAAATAAAAGTACCAGATCAGTGCTAAAAAGAAATCCTGCCCAAAATAATGTCAGGTTGAACATCACAGTTACAAATTAGAACATGTCCACAGGCCAATTAGGTACACTTAAGTTCTCATGCTTAAGTGCGTTTAATTGCTGTCCTAAAATGCTCGTGCCATTGCATAAGAAACTACGATCAGATTCTGCTATTTGATTCTTCAACCCGAAATCTTACTGTGTGCTTTTTTGTTAGTGTGTATATTTGTCCTCCACTTTCCACCTGTCTCTTCCACCTGTGCTCGTTCACACTTATGCCAACACCACCTGGCCTACTGTCCTATTCACTATATTACTTTGCCCTCCAACCTTTAATCCACGGGGCTCGAACGGCTTCAGTGTTGTTTTGCTTGGGGTTATGTAAGCAGATAAACAGGAGCTTTTAATTCAACAGAAAACAACCTGGGAAAGTGGTGGCTCGTGGTTAGGGTGTTGTAATACCAACCCGAAGATTGTGAGTTCGATTCCCAGCTCCAGCAAGCTACCACTGTTGGGGGCCCTGAGCAAGGCCCTTAACCCCTAATTGCTCAGTTGTATAAATAAGATAAAGTCGCACTGGATAAGGGCGTCTGCCAAATGCTGTAAATGTAACAGAAAAGCTGGTCTTTAGGATTTTTTGAAAACAGTATATTATTATTATCATCATTATTGGTAATATCATCATTCATCATCATCATTATTATTATTATATATTATATTTGATCCCTTTCTACCTAATATCTACTCTAAAAATCCTGCAGGCATCATTGGAATCCTTCATTATAAGTGCAGAGTATGGAGACCAATCTTTTTAGCTGTTTCACCATGGCTTGTTGCTAGGTAACAAAGCTAAAGTGAGAATGACAAGCTCTTAGACATCAGTGGATCCCTGAAGAACCTACCTCCGTGGCATCTCCGAGCCCTTTTAACACATGTGTGTACACACCGGGTTTAAAGTGCAAAGAATTTCTTCCAAAAGGGTTTTTTTTTTTAAATGTTCCACAAAGTAACACACATCACATAAATTTTTACTTTATGGAATTTTGGAAGGGTATGTCTTGCCATGTCTGTGTGTGTGATGTGTGTGGGTGGTGGAAGGTGTTTACTGAATCAGGCAGAAGAAGAGAAAATGACACTTTCAGATGATTATGTAATAGCAGAGTCTTGTAAATGATTTAGCATCCTATCTTAAAACAGTAAACAATCCTGTCACCTCAGCAAACCGCAACTAGTCTGGGGGAAGAAAATCTATCAATAATTTACTCTGGTTTTAAAACAAACACAGTTGTGCTGTCAAAATGAAATGTTTTCATGTTTCATAGGCAAAAAAATATCCATACATAAAAATTACATATCTTAAGTAGTAAAAAAAATCAAAAGTAACTTTAAAGCCCTAACACACAAACATCAGCGTCATAGGGATCTGCTGGAGTCCATCCCAGCTGTCATCAGGCGAAAGGCAGGTGTAAACCATAGACAGGTCCACCCATCCATCGCCGTAACCAATCAACCTAACATACAGTGAAGGAAAACGTTATTTAAACCCTTACTGATTTAGTATGTTTGCCCACTGACAAAGAAATTATTAGTCTATAATTTTAATTCTAACAATGAGAGATAGAATAAAAACAAATATTCAGGAAAAAAAAAAACACATTAAAAGTTTATAAATTGATTTGTATTTTAATAAGTAAAATAAGTATTTGAGCCCATATCAATCAGCAGGATTTCTGGCTCTAAAGTGTCTTATACAGGTAACGAGCAGAGATTAGGGGGACTCTCTCTTAAGGGGACTCTCTCTTAAGGGGACTCTCTCTTAAGGGGACTCTCTCTTAAGGGGACTCTCTCTTAAGGGGACTCTCTCTTAAGGGGACTCTCTCTTAAGGGGACTCTCTCTATGCCCCTAATCTTAGCTTGTTACCTGTATAATAAACACCTGTCCACAAAAGCAATCAATCAATCAGATTCCAAACTCTCCAAAGAGCTGTCCAAGGATGTCAGGGACAAGATTGTAGACCTACACAAGGCTGCAATGGGCCCCAAGACCATCGGCAATCAGCTTAGTGAGAACAGTTGGTGCGATTATTAAAAAAACGGTAAAAGCACAAAACTGTCAGTCTCTTTTGGTCTGGGGCTCCATGTACGATCTTACAAACATTTTAAGAGCTGTGAGGAATCAGCCTAGAACTACACAGGAGGAACTTAATCTATGCTTTTAAGGCAGCTGGTACCATAGTCACCAAAAATACAATTAGTAACAGACTATGTTATAAAGGACTAAAATCCTGCTGCGACCACAAAGTCCCCCCTGCTCAGGAAAGCACTTGTACAGGTCTTTCTGAAGTTTGCTAATGAACATCTGAATGATCCACAGAACATCAGACGAGAACTGAGTGAAAGTTCTCCTGGTTGTTTGGAGGAAGAGGAATGCTGCCTATGACACCAAGAACACAGTCCCCACCATAAACACGGATGTGGAAACAATATACTTTTGCTAAGGGAACAGGACAATTTCACAGCATCAAAGCGCATCGGGTAGCCAACTACAGGAAACTTCTGACTTCTTCGATTACCAACAAAGGTTTTGCTATCAAGTAGTAAATATTGTTTTGTGAAGAGGTTAAATAATTTATGTACTTATTTAAAAGCTAATAAATTCTTTTTTATTTTGAAATGTGTTTTTTCTGGACGTTTTTGTTGCTATTCTGTCTCTCACTGCTAGAATAAACCCATCATTAAAAATCATTTCTTTGTCGGCTGGCAAATGTACAAAACCAGCAGGAGATCCCAATAATTTTTTACCCCTACTGTACATGTTTTTGGACTGCTGAAGGAAATCAGAGTACCCGGAGTAAACCCAGGCAAGCACAGGGAAAACACACAGAAACACACAACTCCACACAGAAAGGCCCCTGCCAGGTATATGAACCCGGCACGGTCGCCTTCTTACTGTGAGGCCACCGTGCTAGCCACTAAAATATCATACTGCCCCATGTAAGATGAGGGAAATAAAGTCAATAAAAGTCTAGTTTAGCCAATAAAACTTATTACATAATTAAAAACACACAATTAAAAATACATGCGATTAGCAGTGGCTGTTGGCTGCATGAGACCTTACTGGCTTTGGAGCTGTAGTTAAAGAAAAGTCCTTCAGGAAGTTTGAAGTCATAAATTAGCCTGCACCCATGAATCATGCCACTGCCAATGCACACTATGGACCGGATGCTACTTAAGTCACACCTTCCTGCACTTCCTCTTTCAGGAAACCCTATCAAGACACAAGGGCCATAACACCTTATGTTTTACCACCCAAAGCGTTTCAGCAGCAGACAATGCAAAATGCATTTAAAGTGCAGTAAAATCAGCTGCAAGAGGTCCTAGGGCAAAATTCTAATAGTTGGTTTAACACAGTTATAGACTTCAGGTGAATCTTACTGTTTGATTCAAATGAAACTGTTAGGGGAAAAGTTATTATAAGCAACCGCAGGCAGAGGAGCTGTTTTTGCTCCTCTGCCTGTGTCGCTCTGTATCGCTCTGTATCACATGCACCAGATTTCACAAATCCTAAGCACAGGTCTATGGTGAGTGTTATGTAATTACCAGCTGACTTACAGATGAATAAATAAAAGGGAGACAAAAAGGGAACCAGGAAAAATAACGTGTTCTCTCTAGACTTAATAGCATGGCTGTCTTTGCGGATGCAAACAGGAAGTTCTTAAGTACATCTGCACCTCTGCTATAACATCAGACTTTATATTTAATCTCATAGCTTTATCAGTTTGTTTAGTATAATGAGTGGATAATTAGTCAGAAAACTGGATAATTAAAATTTCTTTAAATTATAGCAAGATAATAATAATCATAATAATAAAGATTAGTTTAAAGGTGGTTTTCTCAAAATAGAAATATAACCACTACTTTTCCCCTAAATGAGGTATAAGACAGGATTGTTTATGTAATGTGCACCTAATGACCAAAAGGAAGTGTCTCTCCACAACGGTGGCAAATAATGAAGCAGGAATAACATCATCACATACCACATGCAGTTTTGGTTTCCTTGCTTTGATAAACATTAGAACACCGTTCCGTTGGAATATGCAGCATGCCGCCCATCAATATTACCACAGATAGTACACGATGGAGAGGAACTCTGCAAAAATACTTTAAGATAAATCCTCCAAGCGCTATAAAAAGATATAACCTATGCAATAGCGAGCTACATTGCCACTGAAATGCTGCAATTTAGCGCAGTGCAGAAATCAGGCTTTAAAACATTTTAGCGTGGTTGATCCCAGCCGTTGTCTCGTGCCGCAAGTATTTTACTAGGACTGCTATTCCAAAACTTTATTCAGAGTGGAGAAAAAGCTGTCCACTGTCTCACATTTTACAACAACCTCATCCATGCCGGCCAGTCGTATGTGTGACCCGTACAGTAGCTTAAGTGTACATTTTATTGACAGCGATTGAAGAGTAAATGTTTGGAAATGGCATATATATCGATCGACCACACGGGGTCTAAGAAAGAGCTAACAATTATGCATTACTTTTGACAGTGAGGTGAATATAGTGAGAGCTACATCACTTAAAAGCTGGACTCGGTTCAGCTTTTGTTGAGCAACTGACATTCAGCTGTTGGTGAGCAACACTGGCATTTAATAGTTATAGTTAACCACATTATAGAATCTTTGATTATATTAGTATTAACACTAGTGTAAAATCTAAAATCATTTAAAAACAGTTAGAAAAAAAACAAACAATTATGCAAAAATGTTAATATTTTAATACTAAAATTAATTTTGGTTATTGTACTAAATGTTTTCTGCAATGTTGTACTCTTATTTTCGATATGTTTACTAGAACAATTTTATTTGTACTTTATATGTATTTCTACATTGTTTATGTTTTTAGCTTATATTTAAATTCTATATGTTTTATTTTCTATTTTTTTTATTTCCCAGTGGCAGCAGGGAAAGACAAGAGTTAAAAGGGCTATTGAAAGGTGTTAAAAAGTGGTGTCAGCATTTTCGTATTCATTAAAGAAAAAGATCTAGCAGCAGCTCAGGAAAAAAAATTATTAATTACTTGTTTTTCTTATCTAAAAAGTATGGGTTAAATTTTATAAATTTACTGTTGTTATTTTAAAATTAAAGTTCATTAAAATGTTATCCAAAATGGATTTCCATTTGTTTTCCTTCTGCAGCTTTAAAAGGGTTACAGATTAAAAGTTTCTACCAGAAGCAAGTTAAGGCATTTAAAGTTCAAGGTGGCATGAAGAACAAAAACTGAACTAAAGTGGGCAGAAGAACATGCAATCATTCAGAAGTTTTACAATTATGACAGACTCAAAGTACAAGGGATACAATCTTGGTACATAATAATACATTGTTGGCTATATTGCAAAAAGCACAACCTTACAAACCACCCACAAGAGGGTAACTACAGGGCAAAAGAAAACTTCAAAAGATGTCAGGTGCAGGTTTTTATTTAGCCACAAACTTCTATTCCGGTTTTCACATTTATAATGCTTATAAAAGAAAAGTACTTAGTACTTTCCCATCAGCATGAATGTAATCTACTAATAGCATTTATACCGAAATTGTCAAGCTATTTGCTTTGCCTTACAACAAATGCAACCAATGCTACCCGATTAGAAAAAAATGCTAATCATTACTCTGTGTTGAACACAAAATATAAATGTACATAGAAGGTGTTAGCCGTCCTGGTTACTCTTTATAAATACTGAAATAATTTACAAATGCTCAACAAAAATGTCATTTTCCAGAGCAGCACTATAACTTGAAAACTAATTAATAAACTAACTTAGCCTTGAATTTTTAGCATGAATAGATGTCTCTGTAACTTTGTACAAACAATCCACAAAAAAATTGCATGGATAGTCACACACAAGTAAGCAGAACAATGCTAAGCACATGCACACCAACACACTCTTGATCAGACTTACCGCTGTCCTTACTGCTGTTCTCCTCTATGGTCATCTGTTCGGCGAGTTCTGAGAGAGATTCATCGATTGTCTGGCTGCCGCGCAGTGTAAGGGACAACCGCCTCTTAAACCGCTTCATCTTCTCCATTGGCCTCTGAGGCAGCGGAGGCCTAGGGATAGATCAGCAAAAAAGATGATTAACAAAATCCATAATATCTGAAAAAACAGCAGCATTATTAAAATATTGATCCTAGCCATAAAAAAGATGCGATTACATGCATGCAATTTTAACTTTTTTTTTTTTTTTTGCCCACAATTCCTTCGGGATGTTCACAGACCGGGCATAAGATATGAGCAAAAAATGTAAACACCATGAAAGAAAACCAAGAGATTTTCGATACAACATTCAGGAGAGGCAAAATTTGTAATTCTAGACACCTCAGCACATTAATACATGCATGAGCGCTTACACAACCTCACAAACCTAGACATCAACAAACAAAGTGCTCCGAGCAGGAAAAGATTTAATAATCCGGTGAGAAGGAATGGACAACACTATTCCACCATAACCTCTCTACGAAAATACACTCCCATTTCAACTAACAGTTGTTAAGATACACATACTTCATGTTTTTGCCCGTTGAGTAAGGACATGGTCATTTTAAAATCTATTAATTTAGAAGTGTTAAAAATGTGGTAAGATGATGACAACACTAAAGAAACATGCAATGAGTGGTGGGTAAATACTAACAGTCTTCACAGACCAACTAGGAAAGTGAACTAAGCATCAATGTGAAACTACTTATTTGGCTTATAATAAAAGGGCCCTTTTCTGGTGAACAGGTGTGTGTGTTTGTGTGTGTGCGCAAAATAGACAGAAAAAAGTTCTGCTGCCTCCTCTGACAAGGTGTTTCCCCTGCTGCTGAGGCTACAAAATCAGAATGAACATAAAAGAAATCCAAAACATGTCCAGGTATCAACTATCTGCCTCTACATAATGCCACTGGTAGACCAACATCTACACCTACATACGAGGGTGCTAGTGAAAACTATGTAAAGGAAGTCGATCTTTTGTATTTAGTCCTGTTTGCATTCTCACTCTGTATTTAGTCACATTGCCTTAGTAACAGGCAACACCACAAAGAGACACACACACACACACACACACACAGAGAAGAGACACACCACAAAGAGACCACACACAAAGAGACACCCTACAAAAGAAAAGAGACACACACAAAGAGAAAAGAGACACACACAAATAGAAACACAGAGACACACACAAATAGAACATAGAACACACACAAAGATACAAGAGACACACACAAGAGAAGAGACACACACACAAGAGACACACACAACACAAATAAGACACACAGGACACACACACAAAGAGACACACACACACACCACACAACAAGAGAAAGAGAGACACACAACAGAAAGAGACACACACACACAAGAGAAAGAGTACACACACACATCAACAAAGAGAGTAGACACACACACCCCACAACACACAAGAGAAGAGACACACACACACAAAGAGACAAGAGAGAGACACACACACACACACAAAGAGAAGAGAGACACACACACCCACACTACAAGAGAGACAGACACACACACACACAACAAGACAGAAAGAGACACACACACACACAACACACACAGAAGATGACACACACACACACAAAGAGAAACGATAGACACACACACACACACACAAAGAGAAAGAGCACAACACACACACAAAGAGAAGAGAACAACACACACACCAGCAATACCACACACACACACCCACAAGAGAAGAGAGACACACACACACACACCACAACACAAAGACACAACACACACACACAAAGAGAAAGAGACACACACACACACACACAAAGAAGAAAGAGACACCACACACACACACGAGAGACACACACACACAAAGAGAAAGAGACACACATACACACCACACACACAAAGTAAAGAGACCACACACCACACAACACACACAACAGAGAAAGAGACACACAAACCACATCACAAAGACACACACCAAAGAGAAGACCAAAGAGAAAACAGACACACACACACACAAAGAGAAAGAGACCACCACAACAGAGAAAGATACACACACACACCACAAGACACAAAGAGAACAGAGAACACACACACACACACACCACAGATAAAGAGACAACGAGACAACACACACACACAGACTACACACACACACACACCACAAATAGAAAGAGACACACACACACCCACAAAGAGAAATAGACACACACACAACACACACACACAAGAGAAGAGACACACACACACAAAGAAGAAGAACACAAAACGACAGAGACACACACACCACACAAAGAGAAAGAGACACACACACCACACAAAGAGAAGAGACCACACACACACACAAACAACACACACACATACAACAAAGACAGACACACACACACACACAACGAGAAAGAGACAAGACACACAAGAACACACACACACACAAGAGACACTACAGAACACACACACACACAAACACAACACACACAACAAAGAGACACACACACCTGAGACACACACACACAACACAACACACACACACAAACAGATAAGAACACACACACACACAACACACACACAGAAGAGAAGAGACACACACACACAAGACAAAGAGACCCACACACCACAAGAGACACACACCACACCACAACAAAGACACACACACACAACAGAAAAGAGACACACAACACACACACACAAAGATAACAGACACACACACACACACACAAACACAAATAGACACACACACACACACAACACAAAGAGACACACACACAAGACACAACCACAGAAGCGACACACACACACACAATAGAGACACACAACACACCAAAGAGATGAGACAACACAAACACACACACACACAAAGAGAAAGACCACCACACTACACACAAAGAGAAGAACAACACACACACACACACACACACAACACACACACACAAACAGACACACACCACACCCCAGAATACACACGAGGAACACAAGAGACACACGACACACACACAGACATCACACACCAAACGCACACAACAAAGAGAACAGATACACACACAGACACACAAGATACACACAACACACACACACAACGCAGAGACAACACGAGACAACACACACACACACACCACACACACACACACACATAGACAAGAACACACAAAACGACACACACACAAGAGACAAGAGACACACATACCCACACACAACACAAGGACACACCACACACAAAGAGAAGATACAAACCAGACACAGAAAATAGGACACACACACACCAAACACACAACACACACACACACACACCACCCACAAACAAAGAGACACCACACACACACAACACACACAAAGAGACACACACACACACACAAACAAGAGACACACACACACACACAAACCACACACACACCACACACACAGAGACACACACACACACACCATACACAAAGAGACACACACACACACAAAGTATACACACCACACACAACACACAACAAGAACACACACACAAACACACACAAAGAGACCACACAGTACACACACACACACACACAAAAAAGGACACAAACACACACACACAAAGAGACACCACACACACACACAACAAATAGACCCACACACACACACACACACAAAGAGACACACACACACAAACACACACACAAACGACACCACACACACACAAAGACACACACTACCACACACAACACACACACACACACACACACACACAACACAAACCAGAGACACACACACACACAAAGAGACACACACACACACAAACATAGACACCCACTACTTACACACACCAAACAGCCAAACACAAAGCACCACAGTACACACACACCAGTGACACAAACAAAGAGACACACACACACAGACAAACTCAATTCTCACACACACAAATACACATCACACACACACAAACCAACTTTAGACACACACACACACAACAAAGAGACACACACACACACACACACACACACAGACACACACACACACACACACACACACACACAAGAGTACAAGAACACACACACACAGAAAGAGATACACACACACACACAACACACAAGAGAGACAACACACACAACAATAGACACACACACACACAGAGAACAGCACACACACACACACACACAAAGAGACACACACACACAAAGCGACACCACACACACCACAAAGAGGAAAGAGAGACCACAGACACACACAACACAAACGAACACACAAACCAAGACACACACACCCACACAAACAGACACACACAACACACACACACAAAGAGACACACACACACACACACACACACACAGACACACCACACACACACACACAGAGAAAGAGAAAGACACACACAAGACACACAACACACACACCAGACAAAGAGACACACACACATGACACACACACCCACATAACAAAACAGACACACACACACACACACACACACAAGAGAAAGAGATCCACAACACACACAAACAACAGACCCCACAAAGAGACAAGACACACACACACACACAAAGAGACACACACACACAAACACAGAGACCACACACACACACACAACGAGACACACAAAGGAACACACAAACACACAAACAGAGACACACACACACACAAACACAACACAGACACATCACACACACACAAGAACACAACACACACACACCACACAGACACACCACACACACAACACAAAGAGTACACACACACACACACACAACAAAGAGACACGACACACAACAACACACAAAGAGACACACACACACACACACAAACCACAGAGACACACACACACAAAGAGACACACACACACACACAAGAGACACACACACACACACAAAGATGAAAGATCACACACACACAAAGAGAACACACACACACAAGAGACAGAGGGAAGGAAAGGAGGACACAACACAAAGAGACACACACACACACACACACAACAAAAAGCACACACACACACACACACAACACAACACAACACACACACACACAACACAACAGGAAAGATGAGACACAC